>JAODAL010006836.1:0-130126 GCA_025379985.1 Phyllomedusa bahiana
CCCTTTAACAGGGTTTGCTCTGGCTGTGTCTCTCCTCTCACTAGCGTGGTTTTTAATTGATTCTTAGCAGATAAGGCACGTCCTGGCAAAACCCCTTTAATTGCCATATCAGACACAACCAATGAATGAACAGGTAGGGGCGCCGTTTCTGGAAGAAAGCAGCCATGCCTTTCTGAACCCTTTATTACACTGATGGCATAGCGATAGGATTTGCCATCAGTGTGTGAGAGGTGCAGGTCCTGGAGGTAGGATCTGCACCCAGGCTGAGGCCCACATGGGAGTAGGGGAAACTCCCGGAGCTCTGATGAGCATGGTGGGCCCATGGGCTGCTTTTCAGGGAGAAAGACAAGGAAAAATAGGCAGAAAGTAAGAAACGGAGTGTAAGGGCATGTCCCCACTGCACGGGTTTTCCGCCCGGCGGTTTTGCCGCCCGCGGTCCGGCGGCAAAACATTGTAGAAGCACAATCTTCCGTCCGGTTTCCCGACGGAAGATGTGCTTCTCACTGGGAGGGGGGAGGGCTCTTCTCTGCTCATAGCGGAGAAAATCTGTCCCCCTCGCGGCCGTGGGGACGGCCGCAAAACAGGAAAAATACCGGACGGCAAACCGGCCGGTATTTGTCCACTGCCGTGGGGATGTGCCCTAAGAGTCATGTGAAGTATGTATAGTCTATAGTAGCTGTAATGTTGGCCCCCAAAAAAAGCTTCACAGGTGGCCCCCAAGAATCAACTTCACAGGTGGGCCCCCAAGAATGAACTTCACGGGTGGGGCCCCAGGCACCGCAGTCTGACATGTCTGCACCTATCATATGACTTACACCCTGAAAGTCTCCAGTCAGTCGCGACTTTCCATTCTGTTCTATGGGAGTTTCAAGTACAGGTGAGCGCTGTGTTCTATACTCGGAACTCCCATAGAACAGAATGGAGAGTTGTAACCTTCCGGGGCTCCTTCCTGAGATGTGTTGGTCCCATCTCTGAGACCTGCACTTAGCTTGGGAACAGGCTCTAAAAGTGTTGGCTCAGAATGAAGAGCTGGTTGTGCTTGCGCATGACTCGCCAGTCAGTTCTATGGGAGCTCGGAGTATAGTATACACCTCTCACCTGTACTCAGAACTCCCATAGAACTGATTGTTGAGTTCTAACCTTCAGGGACCTCTTTCCTAAGATAAGTGCGGGTCCCACCTCTGAGACCCGCACCTTTCAAACTTTAATGGCCTATCAATAGGTTATGCCATCATAGTACATGGTGGAAACACCCTTTTTAACCATTATAAAACTTAAAAGATTTGGGGCGACTGGTGTGAACAGAGCTGCGCCATTTTTTGCCATTCTTTGAGCCAAACTGTCGTAGCCCTGTTCTATTGATGTATGAACTGTTGTATGGCAGACCTGGCACTTTTGACTGCGTCAGAGATGCGGGGACGTGTCGCGCCAGAATTGTAAGATGCTCCAAAAATGCGCCAACGTTTACTGCTAAACTGTTGGGCAAATCCATACCAAGGGTGACATGTATAATTTTTGCCATCCAGGCGCCATTTTTTTTTATGCACATTAGTAGCTTAGAATGAACCTGAATCTATGAAACTGTTCTTCTGCGGGTCATAGATTTAGCGCTTTCTAGCTACAAAGCAACACTTCTGGCTCAGGTAAACCACTTTTAAAGTGCTCTACCTGTTCCAGCAGTAATGTGCCTAGATTTGCCGCACTAAAATCATAAATGTGTAGAACACTACGTTGTAGTGCGACGCTTCCAGCACACCCCCCCATCTCAGGGTCATTACAGAGTGCCGTGAGGGCTTTATAATGCGCTTAATTTTGGAGTGCGCCTGACTAAAAATATAGCGAACAGGGCTGCGCCAGTTTTTGGGCTGAAAAGACACCAGATAACTGGCGCAGCCCCGTACATACATGTCGCCCAAGTGTCCGGCCTGAGGCTACTTTTGGTGTAGAACGGGACACATGTATACAGGGCTGTGAGACACTTTCATACAGACTGTTGCCTCTACTAATAAAAACAGAGGCAGAACTGGCACCAACTTCATACATGTTCCCCAGGAATGATTCTCAAAATCTTTGTAAACGATCTTTCATTCATTAGGGCTGATTTTTGTAAGGTGCCCTCTTTCATGTAACTCTGGCTCGTTCTGTGTATTTGGCCCACTTCCCCCTAGGAATATACTTCAGGTGGAGAGCATTTCCTAGTACACACCAACCATACCTGTAGCACAGCCTTACCTGGACACTAATCAGAGTCTGCTTCATGATTCTCTAAGGGTATTGACTCTATCTAAGGGAACGTTCACACAACGGAACCCACGTTGGGTTCCATGTCCAAATCCGACTGCAATCTGTGCCGCATTGTTGTAAATGGGGAACACACGTCAGTACACACAGCGCGGAGATTCCTGACGCAGATTAAAAATTTGCATTGTGGGGGGGAAAAAAAGAGACCTCTCCGAATCTTCTCGGATTCCATATTGGACAACAAAACACGGATTAACCCTGTTGAAATGGGGCTATTCCACATCAAGGAACGCTGCATTTTAAATTCTGCATCCACAATCCACATGGAGAGGAGCAGATTTTACACGTGGGTTCCATGATGTTTATGCGCCAACATGTGAACAAACAGAACATTGGATCTTATTGCCCACAGGGGGTTAAGCTTAGATTTCCTACATTGACCTGGGCAATAAACAATTTGTCTTGGATATTTGGCTCGATATGTCTTGGAAATAACACACGGACAATGTTTGAATTTGTGATTGCACCATCATTTTGTGTCATAAAGCCTCCAGAACCAGATGTGGCCCACAAGACATATGACACCATCTGATTGGTTTCAATGGGCAACCCGTGAACACTTCCTACGTACTCATCCGGGTCCCTCAGTAGACGCCATTATGGATGATCATACAACAGTCATCGCTTCCCTCAGCAGTAGTTCTACAGCTGTTGGGGGACTACAACCCCCAGCATTCTCTGACAGCCATAGGCTGTATTTTGCACTCAGACTAAAGTCAAAATGAGCGATTGTGGGGAGTCTCTGAATTCTGGAGATTTTTAGACACGGAAGGGCACATTTAACATTGCATTTCTGAGAAGTGAAGAATTTTTATATTTGTACATTTTTCATAAATATTAATTAAATAAATATTATATACATCTTGTATTTACACAGTCACTCATCCCCATCTACTATATTGCTTTTGCAAGCCATTCAATACTAGAGACCTGATCTTTGGGTGGAAAGGGGTGTGGCCTGTTATTAAAAGGGCGTGGCCTGATGCAAAATGGGCGTGATTTGGTAGGCACATAACCAGGGCTTACTCCACCTTGAGTGACATTTTGGGTCACCTACCTGCTCATGTTACTTCCAATAATCCTGTTAAAGTCACGACCAGAGCAGCATAACTAGTCACCACAGGAGTACAAGGGGGCTATTTATAGGAGTAGTGCAAACATGTAGCTTTCTCCTTTAAAGGAGTACTCCTATCATAGACTTTGATGGCATATCAATAGGATATATAACCAAAGTCTGAAAGGTGCGGACAGGGCTGCCATCAGTCATCTATTAACCATTTCAGGGCCCCATACAGCCAAATCAAATGGGGCCCCCACCCATTACTAGTTTTTAACATATCAGTGGGACCCTTTTTGAATAGGGCCCCTGACAGGAGTACTGCCCGTACTGCCTTATTGGCACCCTGGGTGCGGATCCCACCTATCTCGAGAATGGGCCTAAAGTGTCAGCTCAGAATGGAGAGCTGGTCACACTTGCCCACAACTCTCTATTCTGTTCTATGGGAGTTCCGAGTACAAATGACATGGCACTCGATCTACCGTCAAAATCTTCAGTGAAAACACCCCTTTAACTAAATTTTCTGTTCTGGAAAATCCCTACTTGTTTGAAGGGTCACATAACAATACACAGATCATAAAGTCCCCCCATTACTGGGGCCCCCAGTGATCAGCCATAATCTCTGGAGAAACTTGGCAGTAAGCGTTCAATTTCTCTGTAGCTCCCCTATAGGATAAAGTGAGCATTACACCATTGTTATATGCAGACCTGGCTGTGGAGAGGGTAACTGAGCATGTGTGTCCATCAGTACTCGGCTTATCAGGTGGACATGCACATTGTTATATGTTGTAAATAGAGTCTCACTATGCAGAGATCTGGGTGTAGGTAGTGACTGAGCATGTGTGTCCACCAGCACTCACCTTATTAGGTGGCCATATACCTTGCTATACATTGTGAACAGAGGAGCACTATGCAGAGACCTGGCTGTGGAGAGGTTAACTGAGCATGTGTGTCCACCAATACTCGGCTTATCAGCTGGAGGTGCACATTGCTATACACGAACAGAAGATTACTATACACTGTAGTAGTAATAAGTCCAAAACGGTCAGCACCAGTACAGATTAAATATGAAGAATTTATTATGAAAAATGCCATAAGCAGTGCACATAAGATAAGAGGGGCATTACACTTGATGCTTTTCGGGCAATGCACTGCCCTTGGTCATAGCTGAGCATTGCCCGAAACGCGTCAGCTGCAATGCCCCTCTTATCTTATGTGCACTGCTTATGGCATTTTTCATAATAAATTCTTCATATTTTATCCGTACTGGTGGTGACCACTTTGGACTTCTTGCTATAATTGTTTCTCACGCTTCGTGGGGCGCAGGTTCATGCACAGACAGCATCCAGGTAAAAACATTTTCCTGTTTTTGGTTTTTGACATTACTTAGGTGAGCTGGCTAGTTTTCTTTTTCATTACTATACACAGACCTGACTGGGAGAAGAGTGACTGAGCATGTGTGTCCACCAGCACTCAGCTTATTAGGTGGACAAGCACATTGCAATATACTGTGAACAGAGGATTACTATGCAGAAACCTGTCTGTGGAGAGAGTGACTGAGCATGTGTGCCTAGTGACACTTGGCTCATAAGTTGGAAGTGCATATTGCTACACACTGAATAAGGGGAATGCTATACACAGACCCGGCTGTGGAGAGAGTGACTTAGCATGTGTGTCCACCAGC
Source organism: Phyllomedusa bahiana (assembly GCA_025379985.1). Lineage (NCBI taxonomy): Eukaryota > Metazoa > Chordata > Amphibia > Anura > Hylidae > Phyllomedusa > Phyllomedusa bahiana. The sequence continues at coordinate 5,043 of JAODAL010006836.1, forward strand.
ACTCTTATTATTAGGTGGACAAGCACATTGCTGTATACTGTGAACAGAAGATTACTATGCAGAAGCCTGACTGTGGAGAGAGTGACTGAGCATGTGTGCCTAGTGACACTAGTTGGAAGTGCATATTGCTACACACTCAATAGGGGGAATGCTATACACAGCTGGCTGTGGAGAAGGTGACTGAGCATGTGTGTCCATCAGCAATCAGCTTATTAGGTGGACATGCACATTGTTATACACTGTGAGCAGAGGATTACTATCCAGAAGCCTGTTGTTGAGAGGATGACTGAGTATGTGTGCCTAGTGACACTAGGCTCAGTAGGTGGAGGTGCATTTGCTACACACTCAACAGGAGAATTACTATATACAGACCTGGCTGTGGAGAAGATAACTGAGCATGTGTGTCCACCAATACTCAGATTATTAGGTGGACGTGCACATTGCTACACAATCAACAGGAGGATTATTATACACAGACGTGTCTGTGGAGAGGGTGACTGAGCATGTGTGTCCACCAATACTCCGCTTATTAGGATAATGTTTCTATACACCTTGAACAACAGGTGGCATCATAATAACTAAGTAAATGTAATAACACGTCCATTATTTATGATCTCTACAATGAATATGATATCTAATGGAGAGACAATCTTTTAGATGTTTTAGACAATGCTTTGTCTAGTGAAGGGAATGTCTACCATCTCAAAGGCTATTTTATTGCAGTATCATAGTATAATTGACTGCTTAAGCCAGGGGTTCCCAAACTCCAGTCCTCGCGCCCCATCAACAGGTCATGTTTTCAGGATCTCCCACAGAATGCACTGACCATAATTAACTCACCTGTGCAGCATAATTAAATCACTTGTGAACTGCAAAGGAAAGCCAGAAAACATGACCTGTTGGTGGGACGAGAGGACTGTAGCTTGGGAACCCCTGGCTAAGCTATATCAAAATTGGGGGCGCTGTTGCACAGATGTCTATAGAGATAGTTTCTTTATATGGTGGTGAAAAGTGGTACTGCAAGTGGTGTTGTAAGGTACATTAAGAATTGGAGAGAATGTGCCCTAAAAATTACAAAATAAAAAGGTCAAACATACTTTATATTTTATACATGTTTAGCTTTCATATGGGTCATGTATATCAGCCTCACATCATGTATCCCCTTAAGGCTCCATTGAGTCAAAATGTTAAATGTGCTCTAGGAGGCTAAAATAGTGATAAGCACTAGATTACAGGATTGGACAACTCACTATGCACTCTCTCAGGCTCTCCGGCTGTGCTTGGTATTGCAGCTGTCTCCTTAAATTGGGTTTAGTTGCAATACCTGTCACCGCCACTGAACAATTTTGGCACTATATCTGGCAAAAAAAAGCAGACCTTTTCCTACTCTCATACTTACAAAGTAGGAAATCTACTACCTTGAACACAAGGATCAGCTTACCCCATCTGTGTAATCATTTTGTTCACCAAGGTAAAGAGTTAAAGCTGGTGCTGCCTAAAGATCACAGGTGAAGCAGGAACATAGAAAGACAATTATAATTTATACCAACAAAAAGGAAAAAAAAACATGGAGCAGGTACAGAGAAAACTCAAATCTCCAACACACATGGCTATTCATTATCATCAGTGAACCAATACGTAAGAAGGTCAGGACATGGAGGAGGACGGTCACTGGAACTACTAGGACGATGGCGGCTTCCACGTCGTAGGCTGAGGGGACTGCAGGTTCCAAGCAGGGCTCAATCGATGGCAACGTCTTCATATGTTCTCGGAGCAGTATCAAGGCAGCTACGCACTGAAAGCCGAACACTGACAGGTATGAGGAGGGAAGTGAAGGATTCTGGGAAAAGTCACGCCTGAATGATATCTGCTGAACTCTAGCGCCACCTTGTCACGTGGTAGGAATTGCTCTTTTAAGGCAGTGAAGAGACATTCTGTGGTTCTGGATGTGGGCTGCATTCATGCAGTTTCCGTGTTAGAGGCAGAGGTACTTTTCTTCCTGAATCGAGGCTTATGGACTCTGGGCGGAGGCTGAAGGATAAGAGGGAAGATGGATGATTCCTACAACAATGCAACGTTCAACATCATCTCGTCTACGTTGTATTCTCTTTCCATGCAATGGTCTCTATATCTCTTACTTCATATCCATCTCATCTCTACCTCAGGTCTATCTGTCACATGTATCCCATATCTGTCACATACCAGTGCATCTCAAAAAATTAGAATATCACTGAAAAGATAATTGATATCAACAATTTAAGTCAAACAGAGAAACCCATATATTGTATAGACTCATCACAGTATGAATTACAAGGGTTAATATAATACGTTTGTGAGCCCTATAACATTTAAAAAGATGGAGAACCCCTTTCATTTTCAATGATATTCTAATTTTTGAGGTGCCCTAGTATATCCCATATCTGTCTATGTATCAATGTATCTCATATCTACCTATCAGTCACATATAACATATCTATTTCCATTATCACCCTATATCCCCCTTTTCATTTCTTCCCTTTTTTACCTTGTTCTTTTCTATTATGATTTCGTAAGTGGGAAAACATCCTTTTAACCAGCTTAATAGGCCTTTCAAAGTGGCCCCCCTAAACCCGGGTGGTTTAGACACGTGCTCTGGACCAGCCCCCATTAAAATTTCAATTTCCCTCGGGCGCAAAGCGCAGGAAAACATGAAAGATGGGAAAATAAAGTTTAAAACCTTTTTTTGGGGGATGTATTGGGGTGAATTGCGCTATTCCCCCTGAAATCCTTTTAACATAAAAATCTGGGTTCTTCTTTTCCATTCTACTTTCTTTACAACCCTCAAAAATACTATTATCTCTCTAATTTTTTTTCTACAACTCAACTTCTACATCCTCTTCTATTTTTCTCTTCATCATCCATATCATTTTTTCCCCATTATTTTCTATATCTTCTTCAATTATCCCAATCTTCATCATCTATTATCAAATAATTATATCAACATTTAATCCCCCTAATACCCTATTAAACCATTATCAATTTATTACTTTGTACTATCTTTTAAAAATCTCTTTTCTATCATTTCCTATAATCAAATCTTCTAAATCTTTCTATTATCTCCTATCACAATTAACTACAATTTCCCTTTTATCTCCCCATTCTTTTCTATCTTTATTTTCAATTTTATCTATTCTAGTATATTTCTATCCATCATCTTTTTATTATTACTAATTTTTAAACTATTGTATCTTTTATTTTAAAAATTCTATTATCTTTCTATTATCTATCTATCATAAATTACATCATTTCTACTATCTTTTTCCCATATATCTATCTACCTACTATCTTTAATCTTTCTATCATCTTTTTCTATTACTATTATATCTATCTATCATCCATACTATCTACTCATCTATTATTTTTCCTACTATCTATTTATCTACAATCTTTTTTTCAAATATCTACTATCCCTTCTATCCATTTTCTATCTATCTATTCATCTATCTATAAAACATACTTCATCTTATCTATTTCTTTCTTCTATCTATTTCCCCTATATTTTTACATCCCCAATCTACCTATCTATTCTTCTATTATCTATATCTTCTATCTCATTCATCAAATTTCTTATATCTTTCAAATTCTACATATTATTTTAATCCTTCACTATCCATCTACTTCCCCTAATTTCGTTTATTTCTTCTTTTTCTACACAACCGTTCTTCATTTCTATTGGGGACCCCAAACATCTACTAATATTAATCTATTTCATTCTTTTATTCCTTTTAACCCTATCTTTCATACTATCTATCTATCTATATCTACTATCTATTTAATCTTTTTTAATATTATTACTATTTTCATCTACCCTTCTTTTATCTCAATCTATCTATTTTCCTTATATCTTCTTCTCAAACTACTTCTCATATTATCTATTCTATCTATCTATCTATATCTATCTATCTTATATTTTCTAATATCACTTCCCATCACTCTTCATTTCAATCTACTATCATCACTCTATCTATCTATTATCCTATCTATCTTCTATTTTAAACTATCTATCACCTATCAATCTTTTTAACTTTATTACATTCCAATTTTTTTATACTATATTTTCATTTATTTGTCTATTTAGCGCATATCTGTTTGTTTATCTTAAATTTGTTAAATTTCCCCTTTCATATTTCCTCTAGTATTTACTGTACACTCAACTAATTTCATCTACTAGCCACATAACCTTTTCTTCTATCTTATCCTTATCTTTTATTAAAAATTTTACTAAATCTTATCTATCTCCTACTACTACTATTCTATCTATCTCCTACTACTATTATCTTCTACATCTATCTACCATTTTTTCAAATTATTATTCTATTTAAATTTATCTATTTTTTCTTTTCTATTACCTATCCCCCCCAAACTACTTTATCTTTTAATATTTAATTATTTCTATCTCTTTTTCCCTTTTATTTCCAGACAACTAAAAACTTTTTTTTTTTTCTAAAAAAATTTTAAAAATTTTTTCCATATCTTCTTTTAAAAAACCCATCTTCACAAACAAAAAAAAAAATTTTCTAATTTTTAAAAGCAATACTATATGTGTTCTTTATGCAAACAAATGGCAGAAGAAACCTTGTTCTAATGTGGTTCACTCTTTTGTCTCTGTATAAACACAGATGTTCTTGTCTTTATTCTTTGCTGCAATTCGTTTCTTTCTACTGGAAAAAAATCACAACAGGTTGACACTCTGGTAGATGTTCTCTATAAGTTGGGGTTATAATGGTTTTCCCGCGTGATTTGGTCTGAAAGCCCTAGGGTCCTTAAAGCCCCTTTTCTACAGCGTGCCAATGGGCAGCCACACAGATATAGTATTAGTACTTCTTTCTTGGGTTAAGCTAGCTCCAGTTTTGGGAAAGAGGGGGGACACCAGGGAGGGGCCCCACCATAGAGGGCTAGGTTGTCCTTATGAAACAACCCCTTTAAAAGGACTGATTGGATGTTCTTTGGTTATTTGACTGTACAAATTCCATAACTGTAAAACCAAAAAAGAAAACCATAAAAGTCGCGAGTGCGCTTGTCGGGTTTTTGGGTGGTTTCCCGGGTTAAAAATTTTGGGACAACGTGCATTCATCCACATCCCCTTTTTCAAATTAATTTTCACTTTTTTAGCATGCTACATTCAAGAAAATGGTGCAAATTAATTTTTAAAAAAAAAAACAAAGTAAAAAAAAAAACACAGAACTGGGAGATAAAAATAAATTTTATTTCTCCTCACCCCCAAATTTGGGTTAAAAGCAAACTTGGGTCCAGGGGCCCTGTTTTATTGAAATTTCCCGGGGTTTTTTGGTATGCAAACCCGAAAGGGATAGAGCTTGAAACGCGTAGGCGCTCCCTATGGACACTAAACTACTTTTTGCAAATATATCTGTAGCTTTTTAAAATATTTTTCAATAAATGTAAGAAGTTTTATATATTATTGGAAATTCAGTCTCTCTACTATTCACTTCGGGCCACGTGTATGAACCTTTTTAGGTCTAGAACTCACTTTTTTTTGTCCATAGGTTACTATGGGCAAAAGAGTGAGTTTTAGACCTAAACAGTTTCACACATGTGACCCTTAGTGTGAATCTATTCTACATATGTGGCTTCAGGTGTATGTGTGCTTTAGGGTGACAGAGTCAGAGTGGACCCCCAGATAGGTGGTAGTGCTGCTGCCAGGGGCCCTGATCAAGTTTTTAGAAAAGGGGCGCAATGATAAAGGTTCAAGATAGGGACTGGCAGAGGGCCCCAATTCTTCAGGTGTATGGAGCCCTGAAATGCTCCACAGCAGCCCTGGCTCCAGAATACCCTAACTTCAGCTTGACAGGTGTTCATAGGTTTTAACCAGATTATTTTGAGCTCCCCAAGCCTAGAGGGACCCAACATCTGCTGTTCTGGCTTCCCCCTGTGATAAGAGCTGGTCACCAGGTTAGAGAAGTCAGATCTAAGGTGAGTTGATCACTACACCCCCTTCCTTGTATAGAAGACTTGTGTTTTTGAGATAATCCATTTGCAGGGTGTGTGTCATCAGAAAATGCCCTATTGTTTAATAGATTGTTCTTTTTTTTCTGTATTTCAAAAATCCTGCAGTTTTCACTTTGGCCACTAGGCCTCATATTAATCACCATGGGTGACATGTATGAACGTTGGCGCTGACAGATCAGTTCTAAATAGCTTTAAGGCAGTGTAGAGCCAATGCCGCAAGTCTGGCTCAGGCACCACCTTTACCCTGGTCTGTTCTTCTGCAGGTCTTTACAAAACAGAGCAGTGTAGAGCCAATACCACAAGTCTGGCTCAGGCACCACCTTTCCCTGGTCTGGCTGTTCCTCTGCAGGTCATACTTTACAGGGCAGTGTAGAGCCAATACCAAAATTTCTGGCTCAGCACCACCTTTACCCTGGTCTGTTCTTTGCAGGTATACAACAGGGCAGTGTAGAGCCAATACCACAAGTCTGGCTTAGCACCCCCTTTCCCCTGGTTGGTGTTCTTCTGAGGTCTTTACATACAGGGCAGTGTAGAGCCAATACCACAAGTCTGGCTAAAGGCACCACCTTTACCCTGGTCTGGCTGTTCTTCTGCAGTTGATACATACAGGGCAGTGTAGAGCCAATACCTAAAGTCTGGCTCAGGCACCACCTTTATCCTGGTCTGGCTGTTCTTCTGCAGGTCATACATACAGGGCAGTGTAGAGCAATACCACAAGTCTGGCTCAGGCCCCACCTTTACCCTGGCTGTTTTCTTTGCAGGTCATACATACAGGGCAGTTAGAGCCAATACCACAAGTCTGGCTCAGGCACCACCTTTCCCCTGGTCTGGCTGTTTCTGCAGGTCATACTACAGGGCAGTGTAGAGCCAATACCACAAGTCTGGCTCAGGCACCACCTTTACCCTGGTCTGGCGTTTGTTCTGCAGGTCATACATACAGGGCAGGGTAGAGCCAATACAACAAGTCTGGCTCAGGCACCACTTTTCCCCTGGTCTGGTGTTCTTCTGCGGGTTTCATACATACAGGGCAGTGTAGTGCCAATACCACAAGTCTGGCTGAGGCACCACCTTTACCCTTGTCTGGCGTTCTTCTGCAGGTCATACATACAGGCAGTGTAGACCCAAATTACCAAAAAGTCTGGCTCAGGCACCACCTTTACCCTGGTCTGGCTGTTTCTTCTGCAGGTTTCCCATACAGGGCATGTAGACCCAATACCAAAGTAGGCTAGGCCCCACATCTTACCCTGGTTTGTTGTCCTTCTGCAGGTCCATACATACAGGGGAAGTGTAGACCCAATTACCACAAGTCTGGCTCAGCACCACCTTTCCCCCGGGTCTGGGTTCTTTGCAGGTCATACATAAGGGCGTGTGGGCCCCAATACCAAAAAGTCTGGCCGGCACCACCTTTACCCTGGTTGTTCTTCTGCAGGCTAATAAGGGCAGTTAGAGCCAATACCAAAAGTCTGGCTCGGACCACCTTTACCCGGGTCGGTGTTCTTCTGGGGTCAACATACAGGGCGTGTAGACCCAAATACCACAAGTTGGTCAGGAAACCCCCTTTCCCCTGGGGTGTTTTTGCAGGTCATAAACAGGGCAGTGTAGAGCCAATACCACAAGTCTGGCTCAGGCACCACCTTTTACCCTGGTCTGGCTGTTCTAACTGTTCTGCGCCTAGGTTTGACTTCAAATAATCATATATTTGCCTATTTCTAAGAATGTGGTGTGACGCCCCCAGAACGCTCCTAATCTTTGGCGCATTAAAATGTGTTGTGCTGGCGCTTATCGCTCCAAAGTTTGGAATGTGACTGTTCATACATCTATAGAACAAGGCTACTAAAGCTTTTTGACGCCAGAAAACTGGCACAGCCCCATTCTTACATGTCGTCCTTAGTGTTCTATAGTGAAAACTTTCCAGCAGTCTCCTCATTGTCAGCACAAGCAAGGTTACACTGAAAGGTGACACCAATGTGTATAGATAACACAGGATCCACCAGTCACAATAGGAGATTTCACAGCTCCCCCTCCCTGCACACTGACTTCTTCCCAGGTCACAAAGCCTAGAAAACTCTCCTATAGAAGTCAATGGGTCTGCTCCTGTTCACAGGCTCCTATGTCCATGAAGCTGCTGTAAAGCATCTCTCTAGATGCTGATAGAAGCAGCTCAGGCAAAATGGCCGCCCCCATAATTATATACAGACAATTAAAACATTTACAATCAGAAAAGAAAAACGGCTAAAAAGAAAAGAACATGGATCAGGGTCTGGTTTTAATTAGTAAAAAAAAATGGAGATAGATACCCTTTAAATAGGGCTAAAACAGAAAAAATGGTAGTTACCTCCCGATGCCCCCTTGCTGTAACTTCGGAGCTGCTCTTATTCATTTCTGGGCTCTTATCCCAACACACAGAAAGGACTCGTGCTCTACAATGAGTGAATGAAGCCTGAGCCTCTCTTGTGTTTCCGGATAGGAGCCCAAAAGTGAGCAGATTGAGGAGCTCTGGAGCTGCAGCGGGGGCGGGGGGCGGGGGGGGGGGTGGACGGGACGGGACGACTGAGCAGTATTACTTTGGCCTCATTTAACTGTGCTGTTAATCATGAGGACAAGCAGCTCAGGCACATACAGAATCAAAAACCTCTAAGACAAAAAGAATACATATCATTACATGTTTTTAACCCCCTTACCGACATAGGACGTATGGGTACAGCCTGGTGTCATTAAGGTGTTATGTTGTGGGAAAACTCAGTTATCCCGCTACATAGAAAGTTGGTGTCAGCTGCTAATTGCAGCCAACACCTTCCGCTAACTGCAGGGAAAGGAGTCGGCTCAGTTCCCTGCTATTTAACCCTTCCTCATGCCGATCGCCACCCCCATGGAGAGATTGCAGGGTGCCGATCCATTAACACCGTGGCTGGAGGCCTTATGAAGGCTTCTATAGCTGCCATGTATTCGTTTAGATCATTTCCCACCCAAGGCAGGAAGTGATAGAACCGCCATTTCTGACCACCCGTCTGCATTGTGTATACAATGCAGGAGGGTGCACTGATGATCGCACCTCCTATTCGTCAAGTACCCTAGGGGTTCTTACTGTTAAAGTAAAAAAAAAAATTTTTAAAGAATAAAAATGATTTAAAAATATAAAAAGTTCAAATCGCCCCCTTTTGCCATTTCCCCCCCCCCCAAAAAAAATATAAAAAATTAAACATAATTGGTATCGCTGTGTCTGTAAAAGTCCAGTCAATTAAAATATAACATCATTTATTCCGTCTGCTGAACACCATAGAAGAAAACACTTTCAATGTGTCAAAATTGTGTTTTTTTTTGGGTCATTTCATGTCCCCTAAAAATTGTAATATAAAGTTATTAAAAAGTCGATCTATCCCAAAATTGTAATAATAAAAAGTACACTTCAGCCCACAAAAATCCACCCTCACTCAGGTCCATAAGGGGAAGTACAAAAAAGTTATTGGTCGCAGAAAATGGAGCCGCAGTGAAAATTTCAGGAATACAAAATGTTTTATTACAATACTAAAACATAACAAAAACCCTACATATGTAGTAATGCCAGAATTGTATCAGCCCAAAGAATACAGATAACGCACCATTTATACCGGAAAGCAAACACCATAAAAAAAAAAAAACCTCTGCAAACATGGCGCAAGTATGGTTTTTTCACATTTCACCCCACTTAGAATTTTTTTCCCATTTTCCCAGTGCAGTCTATGGTATGGTCCATGACATCACTAAAAAAAGTACATCTTGTCCTGCAAAATAAAAGCCCTCATATGTCTATGTAGATAGAAAAATAGAAAAAGTTATGACTCATCTTTGTTTTTTACTCTTCCCCCTTCCCAGAGCCATAACTTTTTTTTATTTTTCTATCTATTGCTTTTTTGTTGATTTTTGAAAACTTAATAAAAATGGAATGATTAAAAAAAAAAAGTTCTGTCTTAGAAAGTCTTAGAAAGGCGAGGAGTAAAAAAAAAAACAATGAGCCATATTATTATGACCAGTTGTCAGGAAAGAGTTAACTTGCAGGAGAAAAATAAATTGATGATTCATTTGATGGAAGAAGCCCCATGTAAAATAAATATGAGTATAGTGAGAACGGGAAGTGTTTATAAATACCTGTATGCATGGCTGATGACTGGGTGATCAGAGACAACTACCCACAGGTGCCCAATGGTGGCAATTTCTTTTTTTCCAATTACAGTAAAAAGTGAAGCAGCCAGGCTCGGCTTTCTTTCCAGCTATACTGATGCCTCTACCCTGTGTCAGCCACTGCACTTGTTGATTCGTTTATGTTGTATCCTGTACTGAATGGGCATTCACCCATAAAGCTCTCCACATCGCTGCACCCCCCTACATCTCCTCCCTCATCTCTGTCTACCACCCTACCCGCTCTCTACACTCTGCTGACAATCTTAGATTACATTCTGCAATCATCAAACCTTGCTTGACTCCAAGACTCTGCATGTGCTGCACCAGTTCTCTGGAACATGCTACCCCGTATGATCAGGCAAACTCATAACAAGCTCCCTAATTGCTTACCCCCTGCTTCCAGCCACTGACATTCTTGATGCTTCAAACACTGGTTGGCAGGTTCATCCACTTTCATGTGTATATCCTACATTTATAGAACATGGCGGGACCATTGTGTAAACTAAGCACTTTGTACCTTTCGTCTCACCCTTACGCCCACATAGATTGTAAGCTCTTGGGAGAAAAGCCTTCACATTAACATGTTCATATGCGGCCCAAAAACCAGGCGGAAAAATGAACATGTTCAATGTTTTTTGGACCGCCGGCGGTCTAAAAATTAGTGCAGTGGGGACCGCTGCGCGGGTTTTCCATAGAGGTCCTTAATAAAAGTTGTCATCTGGTTTGGAAACGGTGTTCAAAACCAAATTCCGTCTGAAAAACCGGGTGAAAACCCTGCCGTGGGGACAAGCCTTAAAGGGTTTTTTCTACTAGTTAAATCTCACCTCAGTCCTGTTTTTTTGATTTAAATTTTAATTTGGGGGGTTTTTACTGGCTTTTTTTGGCTGTAGTTGAAGCCAGGTCTGTAGCTATAGCAACCCGCAAGTATCAGGAAGAGGTCAAACAGGTCTGTAACCTTAGAAACCTGCCTGGACAAGCCTTAAGGGCACTACAAACATGTCTGTCTTATAGAACCAGTGCTGTTCATGGCCTATAGGAGAGATCCAGGTCTGTAGCTATAGCAACCAGCCTGGCAGCCTATCAGGAGAGATCAAACAGTCTGTAAACTATAGCAACCAGTGCTGGCAGCCTATCATGAGAGATTGAACAAGGTCTGTAGCTATAGCAACCAGTGCTGGCAGCCTACCAGGAGAGATCATACAGATCTGTAGCTATAGCAACCTGAGGAGCTGATGCAGCCCATACAAGAGGGGATATCTAGGAATAGGTAGGACACTGTTAATGGACATATATTGCAAAGTGACTTTTTTTTTGCAAAATCTTTAACATAAAATCAGCAATCCCTGTAGTGAGACAACCCCTTTAAAGTGCCACGGAATATGTCAGTGATATATAAATAGATTATTATTATATTACTATAAAACTGTGCAGACTGAACAGCCTCAACATTATCTGTTGGAGGGATATACTTTGCAGCTAAACCGGCACCGTCACATCGTTATAATGTGTTGCCAGGCATGTCCTCAGTGATAATTGCTGGATACATTTCTACCTGAATAAAACTGAATTGACGTCCTCTAGACTTTGGGACGTGTTTATAAAATGGCTTAGAGACGATTATTATGAAGCTTTGGTGTTGCTGGGACAAAGGCATCACAGTGTAACATGGCAACAAGCAGTTCCCAGGAAAATCTGCGAAACCCTGGGAGGTTTGTGAAGAAGCGAGATATGTTTGTGAATATAAAATGCCGCCACATACTCAAATCCCATCTGCCAAACAAAGCTAGCTCCTATTTTATTGTATATTTCCCACATTAAAGTGGTAAGAACCACAAACTGGTTTCTTCAACTGCAGTCTGGTGAATGAGGTGGCCTGACCAGAAGTATGTGAACCTCTGTTATAACTCGCAGGTTTGGCACATTTTAGCCACACCAGGTTGATAAAGGGGATTCTCTTTTTTTGGATGCAAAGAACAGATTTTGGCCTAGAGGACTTGCCTTGTCCATCTATTACAGTCACTAGTTCATGTTAAAGGGGTTTTGCCAAGAAGTGAAGCTCCTTACCTCTTATCTGCTCAGGAGAGAAGATAAACAAAGCATGAACGGCTGCACGGGGAGAGGGAGGGGGTTGAGCAGAGCCAGGAAGCAGGGAACGTCTCTAATGTTTACTCAAATAATAACATTACAACCAGTGGGTTCCCTATACAGCAGACAGCTTCATACACTGCACTTTTCTCCCCAGCCCCTTGCAAGCTCGTTCATGTTCCCTGTCATCAGATAAGAAGTACAAACACACAAGAGGCCAGATCAGCTTCTGTCAGTGTCCTGGTCGTGTCTAATGTAAACTTTCAGGAAACTAAGGGCATCTGATTAAGGCTAAAGCTCTCAGAGGCTTCACTTTTTGTAATCACATATATTTATAAAAGGGATTAAATACCCAATTTGGAGGATCCCACGTCAACATTACATCGTGGCAAAACCTCTTTAACCCTTTAAGCCGAACGCCTGAAAAGTAGTTAATGACCAGAACATTTTTTTTAGTTTTTGCCTCCTTGCGTTTCAACAGTTGTACTTTTTTATTTTTTCAGTGACGCAGTTGTATAAGGCCTCGTTTTATTCGAGACAAGTTGTACTTTATGGGGGAATAGTTTAAAGTTCACTTATAAAATTAGATTTTAGTATTTTTTTTTTTTTTTACACAATTCACATTTCACACTATATAACATGTTAGATTAATTTACAGGTTATTACGGTCGTGTGGATACCAAATATGTGTAGGTTTTTTTGTGCGTGTAATTTATGCACAATTATTTTTTATTAAATATTTCTTTTTATTTTATTTATTTTTTTACACTTTTTTTCCCGTTTTTATGTGGGTTTTTTTTTTACTTTTTTTTTTTTTTACTCCCATGAAGGGAGAACTGTTTAACATTTTTTTACATTTTTTTTTTTACACTTACCAATGTATTAGCATATATGAATATGCTAATACATTACTAATCTGTGTCAGTCTGACACAGGCAGTGATTAGGACAGCACACAGTGCGTCCTGATCACTGGCTTAGTACACAGACAGCTCTGGGGCCACTCTAGGTCCCCAGAGCTGACTGTGCAGCCGTTCCCTGAGCTCTGTCGGGTGAGCAGGTGATCCGATCACCCAACAGAGAAGGGGAACCCTTTGATTGCGCTGCGGTAACGCACCGCCGCAATCAAAGGGTTAAAGCACCGGGTTGCGGAGGTTTCCGACGCTGCCCGGTGCTCGGAGGGGATGCTCTGGGATCGGGGCTGTGTAGTACAGCACCGATCCCAGCGCAATTGCGGCGCCGGGAGCCGCAAACTCCGGTGTCTGTCTAAAGTCGGCGGGCGGTCGTTAAGGAGTTAATTGGGTTGTCCATTAAAATAAATTGTATTGCGTTGGTGCCAGAGTGGTTCAAAAAAGAAAAAAACACCTCACCTGAAGAAGCTTTTAGCGCCCCCTCTCTACATAAACGCTTAAGGCGACATGTATGAACGGGGTTGCGGCGGTACTTTGAGCCAAAATACCCATCATAGTCCTGTCCTATAGATGTATCAACAGTCGTACGCCCAAACTAAGCCAATTCTGCACCAGACACAACACTTTTGAATATGCCAAGTTTGCGGAGTGCATGTCGAACCAGAATGGTATGATTGCGGCAAAATTTGGTGCGAAACCTACAAGATCAATACCACTTTCAAAGTGGTATGGCTAAAGCAAATTTTGCTGTAGAACGGGACATATGTATAAAGTTCTGTGAGACACTTTCATAGATATTGGTGTCGGCTCCAGTTTTCGTACATGTCGCCCTTATTATTTTGCATTCACACGACTGGAAAAATTCCCCCAGACCCGGGTTTGGAATTTAGAAAGGGCCCAACCTTTAGAAAAACTAACTTTTCTTTTGCGCATGGATTGGGTGCCTGACACTCTATCCAGAAAATCAAGAGTGCAGAAATTCTACATGACCTGAGATCCTATCATTATAATTCTCCCACTACATATTAAAAACCGCATTATTCATTGCTGTAAATACACCACTTGGTATCATTAGGATTTATTTCTTTTAAAGCGCCATTAGTCCCAGGGCATTCGAGGGGGGGTTACATACATAACATAGGTAGAACAGTGTACAATAACAACAAAGGCTTGTCCCCACGGCCGGTTGGTTTTACAGACGGTTTGCGGTTTTGAAAGCCGTCTGTCAAACTTTAGAATGGATCTCTATGGATTTCTGCCGGAAGGTTCTTTACACCGCCGGCGGTCCGAAAAAAAAAATGAAATTTTTATTCTTTCCCCCTGGTTTCCGGGGGGAAAATGAAAACCAAAGCAGCGGATGGGCTTTTCTCTGCAAAAAAGCAGAGAAAAGCCTCCCCCTGCGGCCTTTTGTCGGGCCCCAAAAAACGACAAATGCCGGTCGGAAAAAAGCCGTGGGGACATGCCCCAAGGGGACGTATGACAAAGTTAGGTCTAAGTCTTTTTTTTTGCCCATACAAAACCAACACAGCTCCCATTTTTATTTTCGAGCACTATATAAATAAAAAAAGTCTGATTGGTTTTCTATGGCGCTGGTTGGGGTTTCTATGGGCTTGAATTTGGGTTGTATGGGGTCTAATTGGGTTTCTTGGACAACAAAAAAATCTTTTACCTAACAGTTTTTTAATGTGGCCCAAATGACTAACAAAATGGCACAGAGGGAAAAAGGACCTTCCCGCAAAGGCTTACAGCTACAAAGGAAAGGGGGAAAGAGACAGAAGGGGAGGGCAGACATGTTGGGGGGGGCAGTGGGAGCGGGGGTTTTTGTTGGTTATAGGCTCTGAGGGGAGGGGTCTTAGGTTACCTTTGAGGCTAGTCAAAATGGGGGGAGTCTGATTTTGGGGCATGGGTTCCAGAGTGGGGGGGAGGAGGGGGAGAAGTCTTGGAACGTTGTGTGGGGAGTGATGGGGGGAAAAAGGCAAGAAAAAGGGGTTCCTGAAAGGAGGGGAGTTTGGGGGGGGAGGTATCTGGAATTAAAGCTAAAATGCGGGAATATAGCTAAATCCTGAGCAGGCACACAAGCCCCGTGTACAGGGGAAAGATATAACAGTCAGATGTTAATGGCAGAAGCCACACACCCCTCCACTGGGGGCAGCTGAATGATAAAAAAAAACTTACCTTAAGTAGGTACCTTTTCCCCCACTAGTATGCAAAAAGCCCAGTGGTTTTGTTTTTGAGTAATCAATGCCCCTTTTTTTTCTGTTTTTTTTCGTAAATTTTGTGTTGGGACTCGCAAGAAATTGGGATTTTGACAGGGTTTGGGGCTTCCGTACAGTGGCCACGAAATCAATTAAAACCTCACATTTGAAATTTTCTAGCATTTTTAATTTTTTGCCCTAAAATACTGGGGAGCAGAGGGTGTGAGCATTTTGTGTCGGACACCCAAAAAGTGCTTGGCAGCCCACCCAATTGAATATATAGGGCATCATTTAAAAACCACATGGTGCCCAAAAGTTTCTGTATAACTGGCACCCTTTGTATAACCCTATCTATATGCAATTATAATACCAGCAACCACCCCTCCCATAGAAGGCCTGTGAGTGGTTGTCTTATTGGTATTTTCGCATTTGTACAGTCTACATATATTATACTGTGGCTTGTTTGCATACTGGTGTGAATTGGTACTTATTCATTGTGCAGTTTTTTTTATCATTCGTTTGTTCCCATTGTGGAGGGGTTTCTGAGCTGCTGCTCATTAGTTATCTTCACCTGTTATATCTTTCCCAAGTAGCACAGGGGCTTGTGTTGCCTCCTACTGTGTTCAGTCTATAGTCCAGCCATTGAGCTGTAAGTATGGCCTTGTGGTTTTGTTTTTGAGTAACTAATATCATATTTTTCTGTGATTTTTCTGTATCTGGAGACTAAGGCAGAGATGTATGGAGGGGAGAGGTTATAGAAAGCTTTGTAGGTCATGAAAAGCAATTTGAACTGAATTAGCTGGGCCATGGAGTGAAAGGACTGGTGGAGGGGAGAGGCAGAGGAGCTTTAGGGTATGTTCACACAGCTTAAAATGCCGCTTATTTCGGCGCACGTTTTGCCGCGTATTGCGCTTTATGTGCGGCGAAATGAGCGCCGCGGTTACGGTAATTCATAGCTCTCATAGAAAGCTATGGATCACGCGTCGTCTCCCCGCGTGTACAATACGATCGTGTCAATTGTTAGCGGCGAATACGCTCCGCTGACAATGCATGTCTATGGGGCCGGTGCCTGGCCGCCTCCCCGTGCTTTGGAATTACGCGCTGATCAGCGCATGGTTCCAAATTCACACGGCTTATTGCCGCGCGTACTATATGCGCTGCAATAAGCCGTGTGAACATACCCTTAGGAAGCCAAATGGGCACCTAGGAATATTCAACAGATTTACTTAACAAAAATAGAAGCAGGGATGCACTATAACCACCATCACGGCTGGGATACGACTGGCTCTGTGCATCCTCAATATGATCCGACTTTCCTCCCTCCTCCACTTTTTTTCTCTCTTCTCCCCTTTTTTCTTTTTGACTGACATATTATTGTAAAGCCTTAAAATTCCTATTTTCTAGCCCAGATTATGACTCAACAGGGCTACTTGGATGCTCTATTGTTCCAGTTTTCCCTTAGAGACTGTATTGTTACCACTCTCAATAACTGCGATTACGCCTCTTTTTTTCTTGTCCATCATCCCTCCTCTCTTATCTTCTGTTTCTGTATATGATTATGGTGACAGCCATCTTGCATGATCTGCTCTTAACAGCAATTTGTGATATGCTTTACTGCAGCTACATGGACCATTGGAACCTGTGAACAACAGATGACTCATTGACTTCTATGGGAGATGGTTGTGGGCATGCTCTGTGACTTCACCAGGTAGGAGGAGAAAAGGGCGCTATGGCAGTCACCTACTGTGAATGGTGGAAGCTGCGTTATCTATATAGAGATATAACCTTTCATTGTTTGCCCATCCACCTATGACAATGAGATGACTGCAGAGAAGTGACCTCTACAGAACAGGAGGTTTAGCGGCCGTAGTGAAAATTGCAAGATTTCAGGATTTTTTATTTTATTTAAAGGGAATGTGTCATCAAAAATGACTTATTGTTTAACTCACATTTTTATGTTAAACACATTTTTAAAGAATTTTTGATTATATTTTTTTTAATTTTCCAGATCACTTTCAATAGTTTTTAATAATTCTTAAGTCCAGCAGTTCTTACTTTGGCCACTAAGCCTAATAATAGTCTGACACTTCCTAGATTCTCAGTTGTCTGCTCATTATCAGCACAAAGAGGGTCAAACTGAAAGGAGACACAAGTGTGAATAGATTACAAAGGATCCCACAGTCACAAGAGCAGATAGTCACAGTTCACTCTTTCACCTCCCTGCACAGTGACTTCTTCCCAGGTCACAGAGCATGACTAGAAAACTCTCTATAAAGTCAATGGGGCCGAGTCAGTTTTTAAGTCCCCCTATATGGGATGAAGCTGCTGTAAAGCATCTCTCTGACTGCTAATAAACGGTGCAAACAAGGCCTAGTTTGGGCCAAGTGAAAACTGCAAGACTTAAGAATTATTAAAAAAATATTGAAAAGTGAAATGAAAAATATAAAAAAAAACAACCCAAAAATTCCTAAAAACAAATGTGTTTTAACATAAAAATGGGAATTAAACAATGACTCATTTTTGATGACACATTCCCTTTAAGTAGTGTCGTTAAATTCTTTAAAAAATTTAAAAATGATGTTTGACATGGAAACTTTATTTAAACAAACTTTTTTGTTCCGATGACATTCCCTTATAATTATGACCAGATACTAAGTACTTGACTGATTTCCAGTAAATGGTTCTTGAAGAATTGTTGAATTTCTCCATTATATTTCATTGTGTTAATACATGGAAATATGTGACACTTCTAGAAAATCGTTATTATTGATGTGTGTATTTATCTTGGTGAATTATGCAGTCTTCTAATTGACCATCATATGATTCATTTATCAGCAGCGTCTCTGTTTTCATGACTCTCACAGTAAAGGATTTGATCCAGAGCCTGGAAGAGGCGCAGGTGGGTAATCCCCTAGGATAATGCAATAACTGTTGCGGTGCTCTCTGCAATTGATTAGTTGGTGACTAATATGGATATGTCCTGTGGAGATGGTAATACCCCTTGACATCATCAATACATGTTCTTTAAATCTCACTGGTGGCTGATTACTGCTTTGCATTTTAAAGGGAATCCATCACCATTTGTTTTACTAATTAAAATAAGACACTGATACATATTCTTCTTATTTTCTGATTGTAGATTTCTCAGTTCTGCTGTCTATATATGATTATGGGGGCGGCCATCTTGCCTGAACTGCATTTAGCAGCATTTAGAGAGATGCTTTACAGTAGTTTCATGGAACCCCGAACTTCGTCCAAACTCGTTTACATCGGGCTGCCATAGAATCTGAATTGAGAGAACACGCGCCCTCTGCTCTGGGAATCCACATAGTACAGATATGAAGAACAAGCGCTCTCTGTACTGGGAACTCCCATAGACAGAACTGAGAACACAGCGCTCCCCTGTACTGGGAACTCCCAGTAGAACAGAACGGGAGAACACAGGCTCCCCTGTACTGGGAAACTGCCATAGACCAGAATGGAGAGAACACAGCGCCTCTTGCCTGGGAACTCCCTTAGAACAGTATGGAGAAACAGCGCTCCCCTGTACTGGGAACTACCATAGAAACAGAACGGAGAAACACAGCGATCACTGAATGGGAAATGCACAATAGTACAGAATGGAGAGAACACTGCGCCTCTTGCACTGGGAACTCCCATAGAACAGAATGGAGAACACAGCGCTCCCCTTGTTCTTGGGAAACCTCCCATAGAAACAGATCGGATGAACACAGCGCTCCCTGTACTGGGATCTCCCATAGAACGAATGGAAGAGAAACACAGCGCGGACACCTGTACTGGGAACTCACCATAGAACAGAATGGGAACACAGCGCTCCTCTGTATGAGGAACTCCAATAGAACAGAATGGAGACGAATCACAGTACTCTCATGTACTGCGAACTCCATAGAACAGAATGGAACGAGAACACAGTATCTTCTGTAAGGGAACTCCAATTGAACAGAATGGAGAACACAGCGCTCCTCTGGTCTGGGACTCCAATGAACAGAATGGAGAGAACACAGGTGCTCTCTTGTACTGAGAACTCTATAGAACAGAATGGAGGAACAACATGCGCTACCCTGTACTGGGACTCCCATAGACAGAATGGTGAGAACCAGCGATCCCCTGTAATGGGAATCCATAGAAACAGGAATGGAGATACACAGAGCTTCCCTGTACTGGGAAAATCCCTTAGAGGAGAATGGGGAATACACTGCGCTCCCCTGTACTGGGGAACACCCATAAAGGAGATATGGAGTGACACAGCGCTCCCCTGTACTGAGAACTCCCATAGCAGAGAATGGAGAGCACAGCGCTCCGCTGTACTGGAACTCCCATTAGAGGAGAATGGAGTACACAGTGCTCCCATGTACTGGGAACTCACATAGAACAGATTAGAGAACCAGGCTCCCTGCACTGGGAACTCCCATAGAACTAGAATGGAGACACAGCACTCCCTTGTAACTGGGAACGTCCCAATTAGAGCAGGAATGGAGCGAGAACAGAGCGCTCCCCTGTACTGGGAAATCCCATAGAGCAGAATGGAGAGAACACAGTGATTCTGCTGTTACTGGGAACGCCCATTAGAACAGAATGGAGAACACAGCGCTACTGGACTGGGAAATCCCATAGAGCAGAATATGGATGGAGAATCACTGTGCTTCCTTGTACTGGGAACTCCCATAGATCAGAAATGGAGAACACAGCGCTCCCCTGTACTGGGAACTCCCTTTAGAACAGAATGGTCAGAACACAGAGCTCTCTTGTACTGGGATCTCCCATAGAACTGAGATGGAGAACACAGCGCTTCCCTTGTACTGGGAAACTATCATAGTGGAGAATGGGGAACACAGTGCTCCCCTGTACTGGGGAACTCCCATAAAGGGAATGGAGAGAAAAACAGCGATCCCGCTGTATGAGAACTCACATAGAAGAGAATGGAGAGCACAGCGCTCCCCTCGTTCTGGAAATCCCATGGGAGATTGGAGAACCAGTGCTCCCCTGTACTGGGTAACTCCCATAGAACAGGAAAGAGAAAACAGCGCTCTCCTGTACTGGGAAACTCCCAGTAGAAAACAGAATAAGAGGAACACCAGCGTCCCCTGCATCTGGGGGAACTCCATAGAACAGAATGGAGAACACAGCACTCCCTTGTACTGGGAATCCCATAGAGCAGAATGGAGGACGAACAGGAGCGCTCCCCTGTACTGGGAACTCCCATAGAGCAGAATGGAGAGAACACAGCGCTCCTCTGTACTGGGAACTCCCATAGAGCAGAATGAGAGAACACAGCGCTCCTCTGTACTGGGAACTGCCATAGAGCAGAATGGAGAACACAGCACTCCCCTGTACTGGGAACTCCCATAGAGCAGAATGTGGGGAAACACAGCGCTCCTCTGTACTGGGAACTCCCCATAGAGCAGAATGGAGAAAAAGCGCTCCCCTGAAGGGGGAACTCCCATAGAGAGATGGAGAACACAGCGCTCCCCTGTACTGGGAACTCCCATAGAGCAGAATGAGAGAACACAGCGCTCCCTGTATGGGAACTGCCCATAAGCAGAATGGGGGAACACAGCGCTCCCTGTACTGGGAACTCCCATAGAGGAGAATGGAGAACACAGCGCTCCCCTGTACTGAGAACTCCCATAGAAGAGAATGGAGAGCACAGCGCTCCCCTTTACTGGGAAGTCCCATAGAACAGAATGGAGAGAACACATATTCTATCTACAGTAAATGCATTTAAAAAACATGGTAGGAACACCCCTTTAATGGATGCAATCTGGACTTTTTATGAATGGTTATCAGTCCAGCAGGTCTCTAAAGTCTGTGATCATCTAAAGGGTGGCAGTGTACAGGGAGGGGACTGCAAGCTTCCAGTAATGTGAAAGGAGGCATGAGGATCTGGAAAGCAGTCTGTCATCAGCTGAGCTATTTGAATGTATTATCTTTTCCATTACATTTGCTTTTAATGTGTTTCTATCTCCTTTATTAGGGTCATTTTGAATTGACTTTACTGCACATGTGGGGCAGAGCCATTTGCCTTATCTGCCTATGGCACCAGCTTGTCCCGGCCCTGATTTGGCCATAGAAGCCTCCTGCAAATCCCCAAAATAGCTTCAGGGGAAACAAATTTGAAGGGTTGCCCATCTCCCCCCTGTCAGTAGGATTAAAATTTTTTTGGGGAAAATTTTCCCGTTTGTTTTTCCCCCACTTTCTCTACTAAATTTTCAGTTAAAACCACCCAGAAGCCACCCTTGGGGGACGGGTTTTCCTATCTACATAATCCCAAAAGAATAATGTCAAAGGAAAAAAATTTTGGAAAAATTTGGGAAAACACCCAAACCAAAGGGCAGGATTATGGGAAAGTCCTGGTGTCCTGGAGCCACCACCACCTTGGGGCCCTACAGTTCCTCTATAACCACCTCCCTGATGGTTTTTTGGTGACCCTACCCAAGCCCAAAGAGAAGGGCCCTTTTTTCCCTTTTTGATTTTCCCAAAAATTTGAAAAGGGACTTCGGGAAAGAGCTGTGATAGTATCAGGGGGGGTTTTGGGGCCCCCCAAAGGTATTTTAAAAAGGAAAACCCCCACCAATTTTAAATTTTTTTGTAAAAAGGGGGAAAATAAAACCTTTGGGCGGGAAACCCCATAAACAGATGGAAGGGTGGGGACTGGCTCCCCTGGGGGTACCAGAGAAATTATGGCCGGGGTTTCTAGCACAGTATAACAAAGAGCAAGACGTGTAATGCATTTTATAATTTAGTGGTACTGTATGGCTATGTTCACACGGCTTATTTCAGGGCATATTTACGGACGTAATTTTGTCCCCCAAAAAAACGTCCCGAAAACGTTTTTAAATTAAAAGAAAAATTTGTTTACATTGACTCCAAATTTTTAAAAATACGGCTCGATGATCAAACGAGGCGTATTTTTCGCGACTTTTTTTGCGGGCGAAATACGTCCTAAATCGGGTCGTTTAAAAAAAAATCCTCGTCATTATTGACCCTAAAATTTTGCAAAAAGTAAATCCCCATAGTACAGAATGGGGGTTGTATTTACGAAAGGAAATAAGTGCCACTCCCTTTGGGGGAAACTATTTTTAAAAAGTATTTTTAGGACGTATTTGGGGGGAAAGTAAATACGTCTGTAAATACGCCCCGAAATAGGCCGCGTGAACATAGCCTATATGTCTTAGACCACTTTTGTGTAGCCATGTCATAGTGCAGAAGACTACAGTACAACATGCATTACAGGTTGGGATTTCCCCTGCCAGACAATAGCTATATTAGAAAAGGATAGCCATGAAAGTTGATAGCCGGGGGGCCAAACTCTGGGATCTGACCTATTTTAAGGAAAGGGGGGTCCCCGAAATTCTTCATACAGAAAAGAGGTTAGCCCCCGCAAAGCAAAGGGGGGTCCCGTTCCAAGTGCAGTTTGGAAACCCCGCTTTGTTGTACTTGAAAATCTTATAGTACAGAACACAATGTGCCGCGCATTTGTGGCTACCCATCCGCCCCCTGTGGCTGGCTTGTTTCCATCTTCTAACCTGAGTTAGGATAAATTTATAGGCTAACCTTTTTAAGTGGGGGGGGGGGGGGTCAAAAAAAAAAAAAAAAAGGTAGACACACCCATTTTAAAACCCCCCCCCTCAAATGGTGCCCCTTTTTGTATGACCCTTTAGGGACTTTCTAACCCGCATCTCTGTAATGGGTTTTATGGTTTCCCCCTCTAGGATGTTTCCATCAATTTTAATGGAAAATGACCTCTTATGCACGACTGCTTTCTATCAATCTAATACCCCACTCTCGGGATATGTGGGGGTCCCATTGAAGAAACCTTGACCAGTTAGACCTTTGTGACAGGCCCAGGGCTGAATTCACTTCTGCATCGTAGGTTCCGTTTGGAATCTCCATCCAAATTCCGCCAGAAATAACAAAAAGCAGAAACTCGACAGACCCCATTTTATCCAATGGGGTCCGTCGGGCGCCATTCGTGTCCGTCAGTAAACGGACCCGGTCACACCTCTGCAGTGGAGGTTAAAAGCACTTTTCACAACTTGGGGCCCCCCAACACCCATAGTTGTTTTCGGTATTAGGAGCCCCTTGCTCCCTTTTTTTGGGAAATTTTTGACCCTAACTTCTGTAGCTACCAATCTTTTTCCCCTGGGAGGTCTGGTGGCGCCGAAACATGTTGGGACTATGTAAAGTAAGGCTTATTTTTCCCTTACCCCATGAAAAAACCTAACATAGGGTAATCTAGGGAAAATTTACTAGGGGCAGGTTCCAGGGGGCCGTCCTTATCGGGGGGTGAATAATTCCCTTAATTTTGGTTAGGTTTTAAATAGGAGTTTTTGGGGTGTACAGGGTCGAATTTTCCCCAACCCCCAAAACCCGGCTACCTAAATACCTGTTTCCCTGTATAAGTGTTTTTTTAGGGTTTATTTATGTTTAAGCGCTGGTGATATAATTTTAAGAATAATTTTTTTTTTAGTTAAAAAAAGTTTTTTTATTTTGATGTGCCCTTCCACAATGAAAAGTTTAAAAGGGCATATTTCCTGGGTCTGTGGAGACCGGGCCCCCGGCTCCGGCCCCGCCCCCGCCCGGCCCCGTATTCAGGCGGATTTTTCGTCATAGGGAAAAAAAACCCCGGTAACCCCGGTGTGAAGGGGGCCTTTTTTGGTTTGTTCAAAGCGTTTGATTTTTCCCGTTGATTTGTAAAAATTTTTTTTGTCTCGATGGAAAAGAACACTGTTCTTTCCAGTTTAAAACGGGTTTTTTTATCCCTTTTGTTTTCAATAAAATTCTTTTTTTTAATTTTTAAAAAATGTAAAAAAATAAAAAATATTAAAATGAAGGAAAAATTTTTTTAAAATATAAAAAAAAAAGTTTTCAAAAAGGATTTTAAAAAATGAGTCATTTTTGAGACCTTTCCCTAAAAATAGTGTAGAGTTAGACAGACATTTTAACCTGACCGTTTATGACACTATGTACTATATACTGTGGGCATGGTAAAAAGTGTCTAATCTAATTTACGCTGTCAGAGTCACACAGAATTGATAAATCTGCCCCAATGTTCTGACTTTTTGGCCTTTCAGACGGTTTTTCCAAGCGTAATTGTGAGGGATTGCGCTGCAATTCCGGCTTGAAAAAGGGGCGGGTGGGGGGGGGGCGGAGGCGGCGGAGGACCCTCCCCCGGCCCCTTAGACTTGCTTACCCACGTATTGCGCCGGGGATAATGTGCATGTCACTTTCTCCCCCCGCGGCGGATTGCCAGCGGGGAGGAGGGGGACGGGGAAACCCCTGTTCTCTATGAGAACGTGGTTTCCGTAATTTACTGCGACGGGTTGGGGGGTACTGCAGCGCAAATCCGGCCGGGAGGGGGGGGGGGGCGGCAATCCCGGGGAAATTAAGCCGTGTGAACATGGCCTTAAATGTTTTCATGTCCGACAGCAAATGAGGGGCTATTTCCATACGTATCTATTGTCCATGGTCGTCTAGAGTGATTATGGGTTAACATTTAATATTCCTGGTGGTCTGGAGGGGGAGTGTGTAGTAGTTTATTTTTTATATGGGACATAGGAAAGTGTACCTAGAATTTCATTTAATCTGAGCAAGTTAAAAACTGCGGAAACGACCTGGGACAAAAACCGGTGAAAAAAAAGAAAACCGAGTGTAAAATACTGGAAGATTCCGATTAGAATCCGACAAGTATTTTGTCCCCTGCCGTGTGGCCGTAGCCAAAATATGTTGTAAAAATGTCCTTAGAAGTCTTTTAAGCTTATAGGGGCACAATGTATGTATGTATGTATGTATATGTGTATATATATGAAAATAAAGACAAATACAACACTGAGAGAAAAATAACAATAATAAATATTATTAGAAACAGTAGTAAACAATGATAAAATAGTTAGCTGTGCCCCGCCAACCAAACACTATGGGCGACATGTACGTATGGGGCTGCGCCAGTATTCTGGTGTCCTTTCAGTCCAAAAACTGGCGCAGCCTTGTGCGCTCGACGTATGCGCACTCCAAAATCAGGCACATTTTGCGGCGCCCGCGGCACTTTGCAATGCACCCAAGATGGACTGGAGGACGGCAGAACTAGGCGCACTACTGCTGGAACAGGTAGACCAAGTTAGAAGTGGTTTACCTGAGCCTGAGTTGTTGTAGTGGAGCTAGAATACACCAAATCTATGTCCCGCAGTAGAACAGGTTCATACATTCTGGCACTTTCTACACTGTTTTAAAGCTATTTAGAAGTGGCCTCT
The DNA here is from genome assembly GCA_025379985.1 of Phyllomedusa bahiana. Taxonomy (NCBI): domain Eukaryota; kingdom Metazoa; phylum Chordata; class Amphibia; order Anura; family Hylidae; genus Phyllomedusa; species Phyllomedusa bahiana. Next base: position 30,668 of record JAODAL010006836.1, read on the forward strand.
ATGCGTCTAGATCATACATGTCAGCCAAAGTCACCTATGAAAATGACTGTAACAAATAAGGGGACACACTTTAAAAACTTATTTTAGTGACACTTTTTGCGATATATGGAAAAATAACAGAGATACGTGTCTATTTTTATTGAAAAAAATTCGAATGTAAAAGGTACATAAAATAAGGCTGTATGTGTCAAAGAAAAGAGTTGAAAAATAGTTTGAATAAAAAAGTACCAGAAAGTTTTGGGACACATCCACACGGCAGTGACAAAATATCAATCGGATTGTGTCTTAAAGGGGTTGTCTCACTACATTGATTCATCTTACCTCAGTCCTGTTTTCTTGGTTTCATTTTGAATTCAGGGGCGTGTTTACTGTCTTCCATAGACTGCAGTGTGAAAACCAGTCTGTAGCTATAGCAACCAGTGCTGGCAGTCCTATAGGATAGATCAAACAGTCTGTAGCTATAGAACCAGTGCTGGGCCAGCCTATCAGGAGAGATCCAACAGGATCTGTATCTATAGTAACCAGTGCTGGCAGCTATCGGGATAGATCAAAACAGGTCTTGTAGCTATAGCAACCAGCGCTGGCAGCGGTCTATGAGAGGAGTGAACGGTCTGTAGTATAGCGACCTGAGGAGTGATGCAGCCATACAAGAAGAGGATATCTAGGAATAGGTTAGTAGACACTGTTAATGGACATATATCGCAAAGTGATTTGTGTTTGCAAGATCATTAAAAGGAATCCTTGTAGTGAGACAACCCCTTTAAGAATCCGGCCGGTATCTTGTCGTCTTGTGGATGGTTTTGGGGGACGATTCTGTCTGCGGTTTGTGGATTCGATCATCCCTCTCAACCATTCAAATGCACATCTTCTACGAAAAAAAACCGAGAGCGGAAGGTTGTACATGTGAACGTTTTTCGGGAATGGGGGCGGTGTAAACAAAAAACCGGTCCGCAGGAATGATCCGTTCAGTGTGGACTGCTGAACGGATTTTCTATTAAAGTCTATGTGGAAGGTTATTGGTCAGTTTTCAAATCTGAAAACCATCTGAAAATCCATCCAAAAACCCTGTCAAGTGGACTGACCCTTATTGTTAGTGTTGTTTGAATCTTTCCCTGTAGGACCAAAAATGGGATAAAAAAAATTTTCAGGACAGTTTTTTTTTTTTTTTACCTACTCTGACTGTGGCTCAGAACTAGTTAACTTACTAGTCTTTAAGGCCTCGTTCACACGGCTTATTTGGGCACGGATTGGCGCGTACTCCGCGCCGGAATTGGCTATCAGTACGGCACCAATCCGTCCTGTCATTACGGTAATCCCACTCTGCTCATAGAGAACTGTTGGATTCAGTCCGCTCTCTCCCGCTCGACGAATCCGTCGGGGGGGATGAAAGTGACCATGCAACATTATTTACGGCGCGTTACGCGGGGGCGCCGCTCCTGGCCCCATAAACAATGCATTGTTATGGGGCAAGGGATCGGCGCCCCCGCCGCGCTACGGCCCGTCCCGCCCCTTATTCACGGCGGATTTGTGAGCTCAATACGGCTCACAAATCCGTCGGGGAATAAGCATGTGAACACGGCCTAACTCCTCCAGTCCCGTAGTGCTTGCTCTCTGATGTCACATCTGGTCCAACTCACATTAGGGTGCCCTAATGTGGCTTTGGACCAGAAGTGGCATCAGATGAGACATCAGACGAGAAGCGACTGTCAGGACTGCGGTACAGGCCCTTCAAGGATTTTGTTGCAGCCTCAGTCGGGGTGCGGCTTGGTGCTTAATGTGCTAAGCATTTGAGTCAGTCCCTGGCTGGGGTGGGAGTTTTTAAACCACTTCCTGTCTGTCAGTCTCTGCTGGTGATTGCTTTTGTGTCCTAGTTGTCTGGTTTGCTCTGTTGTGGTGTTTTGCACTACGGAACTGGAGGAGTTAAGGACTAGTAAGTTAACTAGTTCTGAGCCACGGTCATAGTAGGTAAAAAAAAAAAAAAACTTAGGGCAAAATTTCAGCATCCTGTTTAGCACAGTCCTTGGCCCTGCAAATATAAAGGTGAATCCTCCCCTCCCCCGGGGCATGGTGCAACAGCACCGCGGCACCAAAAGCAGCTTGACGGGTTTGTGTAGCGGCTCCTGCCGTTCTCCCAACTGCGCGCACCAGCTGCTTGCTGCTCTAGGCCAGCGAGGGTCCCACTGAGCTCCTCCAGGGCCCTCATCAGCAGCTCATGGGCCTCTCGGATAAAGGCACGTCCGCGCCCGACTCGGGGTACCTCACTGTCCTGTGGGGAAGGGGTCACTCCTGAAGGTCCGGCCACAACCGTCACCACCGGGGTCGTCACTATGGATACAGGAGCGGTAACGTTGATGTTGGGCTCCGGCCCTGGAGACCGCTCCCGGATGGTTCCTATTACCGCGCCCCGTCCTCGCGCTGCATAGGCGGCTTCTCCAGCACCGGAGCTTCCAACCCGGACATCATCCTGCTCTCTCTTTCGTCCCAGTTCTCTGTGGGCACGTTACGGTTCGGAGGGATGGTGTTCCACCCCGGCAGCCCAAGGGCCCTTAGGACCCTGCACTTATCCGGAAGCTCACCTGCTCCCCACGATACAGACTGTGCAGTCTCTCAGGCTCGAAGATCCGCTTGACGGCTCTCCTGTTCACAAACACGACGTCTCGGGTCCCATCCTCCAAGACCCCCCTTTATATTTGCAGGTTTAAGGACTGTGCTAAAAAGGACGCTGAAACCTTGCTCTAAGTTTATTCACCACAAAAGGGGTTATGTTTTGAAAAGTTTATGGGGTCCAAGGACTTTTGTTTTGAAGCTAAGGACGCTGAACCTTACCCCATGCGGTTACTATGGTTACTAATATGCTAAATGGTTATGTTTATTGCACATGTAAAGAAATGTTATTTATTCACTGCAAATGTGTGTGTGTGGGTTTGAAAGTTGGGAATCCGAGGACGTATTCCGGTTAAAGAGCGGGGGAGATGTAGGATGTGCCAAGCTGTAGATATCCCTAGCTAGGAAAGTAGTGTAATTGTATTATAGAGACTTAGGCATAGCAGTAATAGGAATGTTAGATTCAGTAAGCTATAGGTTAACATTGAGGTTTCTTTCCAGCGTAGTCTGCATGTGGTAACGAGCAGCGTCATAACACTCAAGCCAATAGGGAGCTGAAACCTGTGTGAAGCAGAAGGGGGGTTAGCTGCCAGGCAGGGGGGATTCAGTAATTAGTGAGACATGTAGGAACTCACGGGATTTCAGCCAGAGAAGTCTGCTGGAGATTTGAACAGGATAGTGGGCAGGAAGCATCACCCTCATCATTCCGGCTGGAGATGAGAGGAGGCAGATTCGAATGGAAGGCGAGGAGAAAGCCTTAGGAATACTGGACTTGTAAACAGAGCCGTCTTAACAGCATTGTGGGCCCCTGGGCAGAGCTGTGAACTGGGCCCCCCCAACCAACGCAGGATACAGAACACATCACTTATTACCAAAAGTAAACACCATAAAAACAAACACAGCAAACAACGCTCAAGTACATTTTTTGACCATTTAACCCCACTTTTTTCTTCTTAAATTCCCAGCACATTACTTGATGCGTTCATGGCCACATTAAAACAAACATCTTTGTCACAACAAAAAACAAGTACTCATGTGCTATGTGATAAAAATAAAAAAAACCACTCTTTATGCAAAATTTGACGTTTACCCCAACCCAGGGCCGTATTTACCACTCAGGCTGTCTGAAGCTTGGAACGCCCCCTCACTAAAAGAGAATTCACACAACGTATAATGTAATGTGGGACAGCAGATGGCATACCAATGGATTGGCTTAGATACGCAGGGACAGCAGTGGTCGTACATCTGGATTGGCCTTAGATACGCAGGGACAGCAGATGCGTACAATGGATTGGCATAGATACGCAGGGACAGGGACAGCAGGATGGCGTACAATGGATTGGCTTTGATACGCAAGGGACAGCAGATGGCTTACAATGGATTGGCTTAGATACGCAGGGACAACAGATGGCATACACTGCCCCCCCCACTCCTAACACCACTACCCTTTCCTAAAACACAAATCCCCACACACTCCTAACACCGCACACTCACTCCACCGCAAACACAACACCCCCCACACCTCCCCCCCCACTCCTAACACCTCCCCCACCCAACACCCCCCGCTAACACCACACAACACCTCCCCCACGCCCCTAAACAAACCACCAACACCTCCACCACACCCCTAACACTCACAACAAATCCCCCCAACCCCTAACCACTGCAAACACCTCCTACACACTCACCACTAAACACCCCCAACCCTCCCCCCCACCCTCAATCACTCACTGGTCCTGAAATCCAGAGACAAGGTGGCGGGCATCCTTGCAGCGGGCCGATGGTTTGTGAGTACAGGGAGGGCAGACCCCGTGCTACTTATGTGTCCCCAGGCATGTCTCTCTGCAGCGTGCACTGAGAGAGGGGGGGGGAATGAGAGAGGGAAGGGGGGAAGACGGAGAGGGAGGGGGGGGGGAAGAGAGAGGGAGGGGGGGGGAAGACGAGGGGGGGGGGGACAGAGAGAGGCGAGGGGGGGGCGGGGGAGAGAGAGGGAGGGAGGGAAAGAGAGAGAGAGGGAGGGGGAAAGAGAGAGAGGGAAGGGGGGGAAAGAGAGAGAGAGGGAAGGGGGGAAAGAGAGAGGGAAGGGGGGGGAAAGAGAGAGAGAAGGGGGGGGGGGGATGTAGAGACGGGAAGGGGGGGAAGGGAGAGGGAAGGGGGGGGGACGAGAGAGGGAGGGGGGGGAAGAGAGAGGGAGGGGGGGGAAAGAGGAGGGAGGGGGGGGGGGAAAGAGAGAGGGAGGGGGGGAAGAGAGAGGGAGAGGGGAAGAGAGAGGGAGAGGGGAAGAGAGAGGGAGAGGGGAAGAGAGAGGGAGAGGGGAAGAGAGAGGGAGAGGGGAAGAGAGAGGGCGAGGGGAAAGGAGATGGGAGGGGGGGCAGAGAGAGCGCAGGGGGCAGAGAGAGCGCAGGGGGGGAAGAGAGAGGGAGGGAGGGGCGGGAAGAGAGAGGGAGGGAAGGGGGGAAGAGAGAGGAGGGGGGGATAGAGAGAGGGAGGGAGGGGGGGAGAGAGGGAGGGAGGGGGGGAGAGAGAGGGAGGGGGGGAGAGAGGGAGGGGGGAGAGAGAGGGAGGGGGGGGGGGAGAAGAAAGAGAGAGAGAGGGAGGGGGGGGAAGGAGAGAGGGAGGGGGGGGGGGGGGAGAGAGAGAGGGGAGGGGGGGCAAGAGAGAGGGAGGGGGGGGGGGGAAGGAGAGAGGGGGAGGGGGGGGGGGGGTAAAGAGAGAGGGAGGGGGGGGGGGAGAGAGAGGGAGGGGGGGGGGAAGAGAGAGGAGGGGGGGGAAGAGAGAGAGGAGGAGGGGGGGGGGAATGAGAGAGGGAGGGGGGGGGGAAAGGGAAAGAGAGAGGGGGGGGGGAAGAGTGGAGGGGGGAGGGAACGAGAAGACGAGAGGGAGGGGGGAGGGGGAGAGAGGGAGGGGGGGGGGAGAGAGAGAGGGGGGGGAAAGAGAGAGGGAGGGGGGGCGGGCTGTGTGCAGCGAGCTGAGGTAGCTTCGCTGCGACTCGGCCCCTGCTTCACTCCCTCTGCAGTGCTTCCCTTCTGCGCTGTGAGGAGTAAAGTGCAGGCAGGGCAAAGGAATAGCAGGGGCCGGGCCATTTCTTCAGCAGCCGATAGTGGGGCAGGGAGGGGCAGCCATGCTCTCTGTTGTCCCCCGAAGTCACTTTGGCTCTTCAGTGGCGGCACTGAAGAGAGGGGAGGGAGGAGGAGGAGAGGGAGGGGCATGGGCTTTGTAGTAGGCGAGGAATCGCACCTGCTTCAACTTCAGCTCCGTGCTTCCCTGAATGCGCTGTGAGGAGTAAAGCGCAGGCGGGCACAGGAATAGCAGGGCCGCATCAGGCATCGCTATAGCCTGGCCCCTGATCTGACTGCGCGCACAATTCCCTGGTGTGTTCACTGCCAGTCTCTTCCATTGTGCAGGGTAGGCAGCTGCCCGAGAGGGCCCCTGACCTCGAGGGGCCCAGGGCTAGTGCCTACCTGGCCCAATGGAACAGACGGCACTGCTGGTTAAATAGTTATCCGTCCCCCCCCCCTCTGTTTCACAGCCAAGTAAGCCGGGCAGGAGCTGATGGCTGAAGCTTCGCCTCACAGCTGGGTGCAATCATATTGGAGTAAAGGGCAAAGAGAAAGAGAGGCCGGGAACGCAGCTGAGTATGAGGTAGCCCCCCCTGAGCTGAGTGGAGGATCCCAATGGAAAGTCTGTCAGGGGTAGTAGGAAGCATGTGAGGTTGTGCTAGATGTGAGAGATCCCTGGGATGAGGTGCGTGCTCAATGGAGCTGGTGGAAACTCAAGTTGGATGATTGGTGTGTTTACTAAAAGTATCGTTGCTGCTGGAGAGAAGGTGGAATGGAAGTAAAGCCACTGGTCTCCCGGTTAGCTGTTGTCTGGTCTGTGTAATTTATACGCCGGTACACCACCACAGAGAGTCCCACATCGTCTCTCCCCGCAATTGGAAAGAACCAGAAGGGAGTGCCAACTGTCGCTCTCCCGCTTCTTTACACTGCCCTCATTAGAAGTTTATTAGAAGTTTGTAACACTCCACAATAAAATATTTTTGGCTTTGGACCAGAGTTGAGTTCCCCATGCAACCCCATGGCCGATGTTTCTAAGGTCTTTGCTGAGCCACCTTCACCTTTCCTGACATCTTCTACCTGAGAGTCTTCTGGGCCCAGTTCTTGGTAGAAGTCATGAGGCTAGTGACTGGATGACGCAGGTTTGGTTTTGGAAATGGTGAGTAAGACTTTGGAGGCTAAAACTAATCTAAATGCTTTTAAGTTGCGCTTCAAAAACATACACAGGAACACAGTAAGTAGGTCAATGCATAATTGGTATTTCTAGTAAACAGAGGATGGATGGTGCCAAGCGTATTATGTTTACATGCAGGAGCGGCCTATTACCTGCCAAGGAGGGGATTTGATTCCATTCTGTGAAATTAGGGCAGCCTGAAGGCTTTACTAATCTCATAGGATGGGATCCACATTGTCCCGGGCACTGGATATGCAGCTCATGCATAGAGATCTAGAAACTTAAAGGGGTTTTGCCACAAAGTACAATTGACGAGGGAAGCTTGCAAATGAAATAAACATTTTCACCATTCATTATTATTAAAAATTCTGCACCGTTTTTGTTTTAGCTGCTCCTTTAGTGATCCATTGTTTACAGCTTGTCTCCAGGGGATACGACCAGGACTGGGAGTTTCTCAGTCCAGGACGAACATGCTCAGGCATCACCTCTCCTCTCAGGCAGCTACTGAGTGTTCAAACCCCAGGTGCTGTCATTCTACTCCTGTCCTCTGTGCTCCTTAGTAATTAGTCAAACAGTGCAAATAAATAAAAAAGAAACCTCAGGTCTGTGCATTGATAAAGAGAAAAGAAATCCACAGGTTTGGTTCCTGTAGGGATTTGAACCTAGGACCCTTGTGCCTGGAGGCAAAAACTTTACGTCTGAGCTACTTACAATTCTATACATAAACAGGATTTTCTTTGACTAGAGAGAGGAAAGGCCTGGTGATGTCATCCTGCTGGGTCACATGATATGCAATTCAAACAAATCACACACGCCCCCTTCTGAGCACACAGAGCTGAAGAGCTGGATGCAGGAGGTATGAAATGAGATCATGGCAAATTCCTTTAAAGGGGTTTTACTATGATGTAAAGTCCCCAGCACTGGCCGCTCACATGAATGAGGATGGTGGCGCATGCGGTCATCTTCCTCAATTATTTCTATGGGAGCTTCCGGATACTGCCGAGTATGTGCACTCGGCTATGTTCTGAGTCTCCCATAGAAATGAATGGAGAGGACGGCTGCAAGCGCCACACTCCTCATGTACATGCACTGGGCCGCCGTGCTGAGAGCGGCCTGTGCTGGAGATTTTACATCATGGTAAAACCCTTTTAACCTTACCTAAAGCTTCTTCCAACATCTACATCACATATCCGTATATTCATGCTACTTTTTTTCTATGTGGATTCAGCAGTGGTTTGAAATCTAGATTGAGTTGTCTGAGGCTCTGCGGTAGTTGCTTGTATATCACCAACTCCAAAGCCTTAGGAGTATATTCACACGACGTATCTGCAAGGCGTTCTTCGGTGTGTAATTGCGCTGCAATGCGCCCTGCAAATACGGTGAAATCATAGCACTCATTGATTGCGTATTCCTAGGTGTGTACTGTCTGCGCCACAATACGTCTGCTGTTGAAAGTACGCGCTGGCCGGCACATACTTTCAACTGTGCAACTGTGCATCACTGCGTTCTCTTAGTTTCGTTACCCCTCCGTGTCTTTACAAAGAAGTGACATATCACTTCTTTCAGGCGATTGCACATGGGGGAAAACGAAGCTAATAGAAGGAAGTACCATTGGCTAGTTGAAAGTATGTGCCGGCCAGCACGTACTTTCAACAGCAGGCGTATTGCGTTGCATACTTGTGTGCCGTGTGAACATACTCTTAGCCCTCCTGGTTCTTGTAATTCTAGGTATGTGAATAAGCGCTCCTCCAGAAGGAGAAGGCGGGCTCTCTGATGGGATGTTTTTACATCGGACTTTTCCAATCGGGAAAAATGTGACGTGTTTTTCTAGACAGAAATTCGAGGCAAAACCAAATTTTGCTGAGGAATTTTACTTAAAGGGGTTGTCTCGCTACAAAGAATAGCTTTTAAATTGTAAGGAACACAAAATAAAGACATTTTCCAAATATATTGCTTTGTTCCTCTGTTTTCCCTAAGGAGATTCAAGTGAATTTATGACCTCCCTGGCTATTTCAGTTCCCTCAGTAACCACTGTAAACAATTCGCCCCCTGCTGTTTGTTCAATGAGATAACAGTGAGTGATGTCATCACACAGGTCATGGCAGTGTCCTGTGCTGCTCAGCAGTAAAAAGCTTGATTTATGTAAAATAAACAGAACTGTAATTAGGGCTTTTGTTTTGGGGATCAGATAAGAAGTCCTGTTAGTAGTTTGAGAAGCTAATCTGATCTAATTAGTATCTGAAAGCACAGCATGGCATGGAGCTGTACAAGCATGGAGCTTATGCAAATGAGTCAGTCTGAACCTGGAAGTGACAGAGTATTTCCTTCATGCATTCTCTGAAACTCTGAAGGGAGACAACTCCTTTAAAGGGGATTTATCGCTTCATCAGTTTGGTTGCTTTTTGTAGTTTCATTTTGTCAGCTCCTCAAAGCCAGGGTTTTTTCTCCCCCCTCCCAGCTGGGTGTTTCTTAACTGAAGGGGGATGACATCATCCCCTCCCCTTCCCTGTTCATGCCTGCTCCCGAGTCAGTGTGTTTGTTTGAGATCAGTGGGAGGGGATAGCACATCTCTGCTCCCCCCCCCCATCTGAGTCCACATGTCCCTGTGTCATTCCTCTCCCTATGCAGTCTTATTTTGTAAGAGCTGTTTACATACCAAAGCCCTGCATTCAGTGTAGACAGTCTTCTATGAACTCAGAGCACTGATCTCTTCTCCAGTCACAGCTGGAGGTTTGTTACAGTTGAATCCAGTCTTCTATGAACTCTTCCAGAGCAGCACAGATCTGTCTCCTTACTATATTTACACGCAGGAGCATTAGGCACCGAAGCACAATTCTGCTGTTTTCTGATCGTAGAAGCAGCTGCAGTGTCACTGTGCTTCTGCTAGATGTGCAGAGTGAAATTGTTGCCGACCCCTTATTCTGAGTGAGAGAGGCAGGAATGCACGCTCCCGTAAATACGTTCGGGGGCCAGACGGAATGTAAATTTGTAGAGCCGTCAGCCAATGAAATGAAAGGAGGTGGGATCCGACCGGCACTGGGGAACAGTGTTTACAGAAACAGAAGATAAGGGAGACAGTGAAAACGAGACAGCTTGGCTAATGACATCCAATTGCAAAGTTGCTTGTTTTCACTGTCCCCTTATTCTGAAGACCATTTAATGTAATGATACAACCCCTTTAACACGGGCAGTAGGTGCTTCTGATTTGGAACCTGCATTGAATTCCTTCTGCAAATCGGTTGTGTGAACAAACCATAATTCCACTGATTGGAGGCAGCTTTCCCATAAGTTAAGTCTGACCCATTAAAGAGCCTTGAAACATGACTCAGGATGTCAGTCAATATCCTCCAAAAAGTCGCCCATCTATAGGCAGCTGTATCAGGGTTCTCATGCTTTGTCAATACAGAGCAGGTTTTTGGCTGGCAGGGAGAGAGGACAGCACCAAGGGAGTCTTGCAGGCCAGGCAATGCTCTCTGGGAAAAATGATAAATAAATTAGCTCCCCTCTAGAAGAAGGAAAGCTTTATCTCTAGTGCCACTCAATATAGGAAGCTTCCCCATAAGTCAAACGCATTAAGTGGGTTGTCTCACTATGCTCTTTCCCAGAGCCACAGGTAGCTTCGGACTCACACTTCCTGTTCAGGCTGTGGGTGGTTCTATAGTAGACATATCAGCTCTACTACTCCTAGCTGATCCTGATAGAGTGACATTAATGCAAGGCTTGTAATCTGCAGTACACAAGACTACAGAGCTCCAGTGGGGATATCTCACTACATTGATTCATCTTACCTCAGTCCTGTTTTATTGATTTCATTTTGAATTCAGGGGCGTGTTTACTGGCTTCCACTAGGCTGCAGTAGAAGCCAGGTCTGTAGCTATAGCAACCAGTGCTGACAGCCTATCAGGAGAGATCAAACAGGTCTGTAGCTATAGCGACCTGATGCAGACCATAAAAGAGGGGATATCTAGGAATAGGTAGGACAATTTTAATGGACACATATTGCAAAGTGACTTGTTTTTGCAAGATCTTTAACATAAAAAGCAGCAATCCTTGTAGTGAGACAACCCCTTTAAAGCTTGTCAGTAAGAAATGTAAACAAGCTCCTGTATTTCAAGATAACAAATACAGCAGGGGGTGACGTCACCAGCCTGACCACTGCTTCAGCCTATAAGAGCAGAGAGAGGTAGCCGGGAAATAGGGAATCCTGTGTGCAAAAGCAGTAGCACTCCTAACTCTGAAGAGAATCAAACTCAGAACAGCAATGTATTTGGTAATAGTTTCTACTTAACTTTTCCTATATATTTTAAAGCTAGTCAATGAAATAATAATGAAAGAGCCTTGAAATGGATTAATCTTGACTTACTGGGATGCTGCCTCCAATAGGTGGCACTAGAGCTACACCTTTCTTCCTTCTTTCCTTTCTTCCTAATTACATATCCTTTTTCCTGGAAAGCATTGGACGGCCTATAGAACGTATCAGTGTCAAACTTAAAGGGGTTTTGCCACGATCTCATTTCATCCCTTCTGTATCCGGCTCTTCAGCTCTGTTTGCTCAGAAGGGGGCGTGTGTGATTTGTTTGAATTGCATATCATGTGACCCAGCAGGATGACATCACCAGGCCTTTCTTCTCTCTAGTCAAAGAAAGGTCTGTTTATGTAAGCATTGTGAGTAGCTGAAAAGGTAAAGTTTTTGCCTCTAGGCACAAGGGTCCTAGATTAAAAATCCCTGCAGGAACAAACCTGTGGATTTTATTTCTCTTTATCAATGCACAGACCTAATTGAGGTTTCTTTTTTATTTGCACTGTTTGACTAATTACTAAGGAGAGCAGAGGACGGGAGTAGAGTGACAGCTCCTGGGGTTTGAACACTCAGTAGCTGCCTGAGAGGAGAAGTGATGTCTGAGCATGTGCGACCAGGAGTGAGGAGCTCTCAGGCCTGGCCGTATCCCCTGGAGACGAGCTATAAACAATAGATCACTAAAGAAGCAGCTAAGACAAAAACGGTGCAGAATTTTTAATAATAATGAATGATAAAAATATTTGTTATTTCATTTGCAAGCTTTGCATGTCAATTTTACTTTGTGGCAAAACCCCTTTAAAGACCACGGGCCGAATGCAGCCAACCACTTCATTTTATGAGAGCTTAGACTCAGAAAGAAGGGATAGACAGGGCCCAGACACAGAAGGAAAAGTAGCAAGCAGCCAGCCCACCACTCCAAAAAGATGCAAAAATAGCAAAACAAACTGCTCGGAAAGAGCCCCTGTGAGAGGAGGCAACAATACTGAAGAAAGGGTGTCTCCAACACTAATAAAACCAAGTTATTTATGGATAGGCCACAACTAAGAATGCTTTGCTTGAAATGCATCAGTGAGACTTGGATTTCCGTAAGGTATGTCACTACTTTTTAATTTTTCTATCAATTAAGGATTTAGTTTTCTTTACTGTTGGATACTTTTTTTCTCCAGACACTGAAGGACCAGCTCTACCATTTCCCTAGAGGAAGCCACCAGCGCTTGGCAAAGGCGGCTGCGTTAGCACAAGGAGTGAGCACCGTCTTGTTTTCAAAGCTTTGGCATGCACCTCCACACTGCTATGTAAGTGGCACAGCTCTGGCAGCCCTACCCAGGGGCACCCGAGCCACCCATGAAGATAGGAAGATTGGCGCTAAAAAGGTGGAAGGGGCTGGCTATTATACAACCTTAAATGACATCCGGGCCTGTTACTGACCACGTGAAGCACCATAACATCTCTGGTGGAACAACTGGAACTACTTTATCAGCAACCCAGAGAAAAGGAACCCACACCATAGCAATCCTACTGGGACACATCTAACTGGTGCGTCTGTTGTATCCCATTTGCTTTTTGGCAACCCTGTTGTAAATTCAGTAGAGTAATGACCAACTGTATGTTGTTGTCCATGGACCACAAAGACAAACAACTTTATCTATGCCAAAATGGCAGTCATACACCACATTGTATCATCTAGGTCAAGGTCATACACACAGAAGGGCAACTATAATGCGTCTTACAGCACTAATCCTCTAAATGAAGCTTTTTGGGGGGTTGGAGCCTGGTATTTATGACATATTTGCCCCAACATTTGTGAATTATTCCTGAAATAGGTAATTTTTTTTTATTTTTTTTTTATTGTTGGGCTAAACAAGCCCAAGTAAAAAAAAACTTTTTTTTTTCATATTAGGACTATACTGCTCTGAAAGGTTTTTGTGGGCTGTGATAATACATGGCCTGGTTCTTTACTATGTAATCTATACACTGTTGGTTAGCCATTGGGATATATGTACAGGGTAGGCCATTTATATGGATACACCTAAATAAAATGGGATTGGTTGTTGATATCAACTTCCTGTTTGTGGCACATTAGTATATAGAAGGGGGAAAACTTTTCAAGATTGGTGTTGACCATGGCGGCCATTTTGAAGTTGGCCATTTTGGATCAACTTTATTTTTTCCAGTGGGATGAGGGTCAAGTAATGCATCAAACGTATTGAGAATTTCACAAGAAAAACAATGGTGTGCTTGGTTTTAATGTAACTTTATTCTTTCATGAGTTATTTACAAGTTTCTCTTTGTTTACAGTCATTGACATGTTGCAGTATTTAACACGCGAGGAGCGGATAGAAATTGCGTTGATGTCTGGTGAACGCAGTACCCGGTCTTTGCCACAGATTTCAATGCAAGACACCCTACGAGACCACCCATCTTCCATGCTACAGTTAGCAAACTGCTTGATAAATTTCGTGAAACAGGTTCAGTGTTGGATTTGCCAAAATGTGGACGCAAGAAAATTGTCACAAATGAAGAAACATCAGTGGCGGTCCTGGCTTCATTCAGCAAGAGCCCACAGCGTTAAAACCAAGCACATCATTGTTTTTCTTTGAAATTCTCAATAAGTCTGATGTGTTACATGACCCTCTTCCCATTGGAAAAAAAATAAAGTTGAATTCAAAATGGCTGACTTCAAAATGGCCGCCATGGTCAACATCCATCACTACAAAAAGTTCTGAAAAGTTTTAAAAAACTCTATTTACAAGTATCAGAGCGTAGAAATTCTACCAAAAAATGTGGGAGAGATGAGCACTATCAGAATAAAACCATAAGATAATGGTGGGCTATTTAAATGGATACACCTAAATAAAATGGGAATGGTTGGTGATATCAACTTCCTGTTTGTGGCACATTAGTATATGGGAGGGGAAAAACTTTTTAAGATGGATGTTGACCATGGCGGCCATTTTGAAGTCAGCCATTTTGAATTCACCTTTATTTTTTCCAGTGGGAAGAGGGTCATGTAACACATCAAACTTATTGAGAATTTAAAAAGAAAAACGATGTGCTTGGTTTTAACTCATGAAAGAATGAAGTTACATTAAAACCAATCACACCATTGTTTGTGAAATTCTCAATAAGTTTGATGTGTTACTTGACCCTCTTCCCACTGGAAAAAATAAAGTTGGATCCAAAATGGCCGACTTCAAAATGGCCGCCATGGTCAACATCCATCTTGAAAAGTTTTCCCCTTTCTATATACTAATGTGCCACAAACAGGAAGTTGATATCACCAACCATTCCCATTTTACTTAGGTGTATCCATATAAATGGCCCACCCTGTATTCACCATTATCTTATGCTTTTATTCTGATAGTGCTCATCTCTCCCCCATTATTTGGTAGAATTTCTACGCTCTGATACTTGTAAATAGAGTTTTTTAAAACTTTTCGGAACATTTTGTAGTGAAGTGTGTGGGATTTGTCTACAAGTACAAAGCAGATGTTAAAGACTACGAAAGGGTTGAACGAAAAAGTAAATGATGAGAAGGGTGACCTCGTAAATCCTAAAGTCACATAACTCATGTCATCCATCTGCCACCTCCGATAGGTAGAAATAACAGGTGTCATACTCACATTAACCAGTAGTGTCATGGTTAATGGAGTCTTACTGCGCCTTTTTTAAGCTTGTTCTGTTCCTGGAGTCTTCTGGTCTTTTCACAGCAGACGTTTTCGGTGGAGATTGAGCGACCTTCTGTTCGGTCTCTCCTGTGTCTGAAGACATCAACCAAGGGAAAGAGAGGGAGAGAGGGGTGGAGAGGGAGCAGGAGACGATCTTTATCTCAATTTTAGGTCTTCACAACAAGGAACATATATGGAAATGGATGTAATGAGTTTAGACAATCTCACAATTGGAATATACTGGTCGGGCACAGACATTACCACAGGTAAAGATGTCTTATGCTTAGCTTGATACAGTATGTAAGGAGCAAAACAAAAAAACATGAGCTGTTCATGCAGCCTCTTGACCCTAACTCTATCCTCTTTGTCTCCCGCAGCATGTCTAATACCAGTTGTCCTTATTTAGTGCCATAGGTATTTGTGGATAAAGGGGTGGACACCCTATTAGGATGTCTATAGGCCATATTAGAGGTCGTAAAATGATAGAGCTCATTTTGGGTGTGAACCAGAACAAAGGGTATTATGTTCCTTCGCAGATTATAGACTAAGAATAAATCCACGCAGGGTGTAAAATTCAGAGGAAATTTGCATGGAAAGTCTGCTGCCTGTGGACTTTTCCTACAGGACAGACCTAATTTACAACAAAATCCTGGAAGCACCAATTTCAGTACTGACCCTGAACTAAATACTCATTTAGATTTCTGTTGATGGGACTCTCATAAAAAGTTCTTTTTGCTTTTGAAGAAGCTCAGCTCAGTATTTTCTAACAGAACAAATAGTTACACGATGGTCACTGAAGTCAAAGAGTATCTAAGGTATGGTCCTCATGAGTTCCTTTTTCCAATGTCTCTGCTCTAGATCAAAAAGGGTTGTCTTAACAGAATAAAACAATTACACAACAGATATTAAAATCAGAGAGTAGTTAAGATGTGATCTTCAGGAGTTTCTCTTCCCAGTGTGTCTACTCTGTTGAAAAGATGGTTGTCCTAACGGAATAAATAATTACACGATGTTCATTGAAGTCAAAGAGTATCTAAGGTGTGGTCTTCAAGAGTTCCTCTTCTCTGGGTCTCTGTTCTAGCTAAAAGAAGGTTGTCCTTACGGAAAAAACAATTACACAACAGTGATTCAAGTCAAAGTGTATCTAAGCTGTGGTCCTTAGAAGATCCTATTCCCAGTGTTTCTGCTCCATCTAAAAGAGGGTTTTCCTTGCAGAATAAACTATTAATAAAACTATTAATAAAACTATTATACGATAGTCATTGAAGTCAAAGAGTATCTAAGGTGTGGTCCTCAGGACTTCCTCTTCCCAGGGCCTCTGTTCTAGCTAAAAGAGGGTTGTCCTTGTTTAATAAACAATTACACAACAGTCATTAAAGTCAGAGAGTATCTAATGTGTGAGTAATGGCTAGGTAGTGGATCCACTGGACCACCGCAAGCGGTGGTAACAACCGCGCCAGGGAGCAGAGTCTAAATAGGTCTAGGTTTTCACCAGAGCCCGCCGCAAAGCGGGATGGACTTGCTGCGGCGGGATTCTACCAGGTCGCTACCCCTGACGCGGCGAGCTTGCGGTGGCGGCCGAGGTGCAGCGAGGTACAGAATCGTAATCCAAGAAACGTAGTCGTGGGCAGGCAGGAAGGTCAGGGCTGGCGGCAATGGTTCGTGGTCGTGGACAGGCAGGAAGGTCAGGGCAGGCGGCAGAGGTTCGGAGTCGAGAAACGTAGAAAGAGGTCTGGTACACGTTAAGGCAAGAATACACTTAAGGAACGCTTTTTCTAGGGCACGAGGCAACATAGATCCAGTAAGGAGTGATTGTGGAGCGAAACCATAAATAGGGGAAGCGCCCGGCAATTAGCCAATTACCGGGGCGCTGGCCCTTTAAATTTACAAGAATGAGCATGCGCCATAGGGAGCGCGCGCGCGCGCCTCGGCCGGCAGAGGGCGCGGACGTAACAGGAACGAGGTCAGGTGAGTCTCCATGAGCAGCGGACCCACCGCTCGTCCCCGCGGCGCCACCCGACCCCGGCAGGCACCCGGGGGGGCGGCCATGGGTGCGCCTGCGGCCCGCGGAGCAAGACCACCCGCTACAGTGTGGTCTTTAGGAGATCCTCTTACCAATGTCTCTGCTCTGGCTAAAAGAGGAGAGTTCTAGCAGAATAAACAATTAAATGACAGATATTAAAGTCAGTCTTAGGTGTGGTCCTTTGGAGTTCCCCTTCCCAGCATCTCTACTCAGTCGAAAAGAGACTAAACAATTACACATTGGTCATTAAAGTCAAAGGCTAAGATGTGGTTATCAGGAGTTCCTCTTCCCAATGTCTCTGCTCTATCTGAAAGAGGGTTTTCTTTGTAGAATCAAATATTACATGATAGTCATTGAAGTCAAAGGGTAGCTAAGGTGTGGTCCTCAGGAGTTCCTCTTTCTATTGTCTCTGCTCTATCTAAAAGAGGGTTGTCCTTGCAGAATAAACAATTACAAGATGGTCATTGAAGTCAGAGAATCTCTAAGGTGTGGTTCTCAGGAGTTCCTCTTTTCAATGTCTCTACTATGGCTAAAAGAGGATAGTCCAAGAGGAATAAACAATTAAAGGACTGATTTTAAAGTCACAGGGTAGCTAAGATGTGGTCCTCAGGAGTTCCTCTTCCCAGTGTCTCTACTCTATTGAAAAGAGAGTTGTCCTAACAGAATAAACAGTTACATGATGGTCCCTGAAGAGAAAGGGTATCTTTGGTGTGCTAATCAAGAGATATTCTTCCCAATGTCCCTACTCCGGCTAAAGGAGGACAGTCCTAGCAGTATAAATAATTACACCACAGATATTAAAGCCAGAGGGTATCTAAGGTGTGGTCTTCAAGAGTTCCCCTTCCAAGTGTCTCTTCTCTGTTGAAAAGAGGGTTGTCCTAGAAGAATAAACAATTCGACAATGGTAATTGAAATGAAAGGCTATCTAAGTTGTGGTCTTCAGGAGTTCCTCTGCCCAGTAACTCTGCTGTGGCTAAAAGAGGGTTGTCCCAATTATGAGATATGCCTGTATTAACTATAAATAAGAGGAGTTGACCAAAGATGCAAGCCCTTGAAAAAACAACTGTATGAGCAACTTTCCCATACATAGGAAAAGTCAACTCATACCTCAATAAATTTTTTTTTTAAAAGTTTCATTTATGCAACTAACTCACCTACCAAGAAAACATGAAGCTGAGAAAAAATCATGGAAGGGCATGCATGTATTCTCGAAATTCCCACACCGGTACTTGGAACTATAAAACTATAGTATAAAAACCATAAAAAATTAAGTATAGAAAAAAAAAATAAAAAAAGAATAAAAAACTGTTCAGCTAAAAACAAACACCATGTTTCAGACATATTGTCCTTACTCATAGTTGAGCTGCATAGTTTTTTTTGTTTAATTTTTTCTTTACTGAATTTTTTTTATACTTAGTGGGTGGAGACCCAGCTCCCCAGAAGTATAGGAACAATCTATGTGTATAAAACTTAGCCTTTACTAAATAAGTATAAAAAACCTAAAAAACTCAGTAGAGAAAAAAATTTAAAAAGAAAGGAAAAAAACATGCAGCTCATAAACAACTAACGCATTTCAGACATATTGTTCTTACTCATCATTGAGCTGCAAGATTTTTTTTGTTTAATTTTTTTCCTCTACTGAATTCTTTTAATGTTTTTTATACTTATTTAGTAAAGGCTAAATTTTATACACTTTTGGGGAGCTGGGTCTCCTCCCACTATTCTCTTTGATTTTGTGTTTTTTCCCATCTGAGGTAAGTAGATTTTTCAGCTCATACCTCAATACAACAATAACTACAAAGAAATGAAATGCCTATGGGTACAGATATAACGGATGCCTAAAAAATAACTTTTAATAATACTATTAAAATACAGAAATTATAAACTACTACCTACCATACACATACTAGTACAGCCTAATGCAGTAAACGGAGACCCCGCCCCGAAAAGGGCGACCCCGCACAGGAACCCCTAACAGATACTATATATAAATATACTAACAATAATGTGACTAACTTATATTGGTGAAAAAACAACTCAATAGTGATTGTGCCAAAAATACAAACAAATAAGACAAGGACGCAACAGAAAAGAACAATATTAAAAACATATACAGTATATAGTGGTGGAATAAGGTAGCCACCAATATCTGCTGCAGCGACACCAGTTGCTTCTCCTACCATTAGGAGTTTGCAAACATTATATCTTCTATCGGTGTGACGCAGCGATATTACTCCTCATTCACCATTGGGAGCTAAAATCCATTTATCTTCAAGGGCAGTGAGTTATATCCAAAGGTGTCATATTTGTACTATTGCGGTATTTTTTTTCTTATGCAATCTCTCTCCCTAATGAACCTATAAAACCAATAGGGGAACCGCGTTGGAAATGTATAATATTATTGCAAGAAAAAGAAATTTATAACACCATTACAAATGTTAATGGTTGTTTGGTAGCTATATACTGTATATGTTTTTAATATTGTTCTTTTCTGTTGCGTCCTTGTCTTATGTGTTTGTATTTTTGGCACAATCACTATTGAGTTGTTTTTTCACCAATATAAGTTAGTCACATTATTGTTAGTATATTTATATATAGTATCTGTTAGGGGGTCCTGTGCGGGGTCGCCCTTTTCGGGGCGGGTTCTCCGTTTACTGCATTAGGCTGCACTAGTATGTGTATGGTAGGTAGTAGTTTATCATTTCTGTATTTTAATAGTATATATATATTAAAAGTTATTTTTTAGGCATCCGTTATATCTGTTCCCATAGGCATTTCATTTCGTTGTAGTTATTGTTATACTGGTATTATTAATGTCGGGTTAGGTCTATTTATTGGTGTCTCCTACCTTGACCCTTAGGAGTATAGTAGTTTTTTTCTTTCATACCTCAAGACCTAAGACTGCGATGGTCCATATTTATCAAGGAATGGGATCACCAGATTACAACTTCCCTGGAGACAGAACACATCTCTGGACCAGTTGATTTATAATACAGATGTATTGATAGAATGAATGACAAATGTTGGCGCAGTAGACGTAGACGAGAATTCCACTCTGAGTTCTCTAGCAGCAAACTAATATCTTCTAGAGACAAAAAAGGAAGTTTAAGAGTAATTTCAAGTTCCTCTTCATCCTATGGCCAAAGAAATGTAAATGAGCTGCCTTTGGATTCAAGTGACAAATATTTTTTCATTATAGATAGTCTAATATAGAAGTAAAAGTTCTTCATAAATGTAGTAGCTCTGTGCAACACCCTAAGGTCCCAGAATCATAGTGGAAGCATGCTGGACTATAAGGGTTATTCCCCAGAATCATAGTGGAAGCATGCTGGACTATGGGGGTTATTCCCCAGAATCATAGAGGAAGCATGCTGGACTATGGGGGTTATTCCCCAGAATCATAGTGGAAGCATGCTGGACTATGGGGGTTATTCCCCAGAATCATAGAGGAAGCATGCTGGACTATAAGGGTTATTTCCCAGAATCATAGTGGAAGCATGCTGGACTATAAGGGTTATTCCCCCAGAATCATAGCCCCCAGTGGAAGCATGCTGGACTATGGGGGTTATTCCCCAGAATCATAGAGGAAGCATGCTGGACTATAAGGGTTATTCCCCAGAATCATAGTGGAAGCATGCTGGACTATGGGGGTTATTCCCCAGAATCATAGAGGAAGCATGCTGGACTATGGGGGTTATTCCCCAGAATCATAGAGGAAGCATGCTGGACTATAAGGGTTATTCCCCAGAATCATAGAGGAAGCATGCTGGACTATGGGGGTTATTCCCCAGAATCATAGTGGAAGCATGCTGGACTATAAGGGTTATTCCCCAGAATTATAGAGGAAGCATGCTGGACTATGGGGGTTATTCCCCAGAATCATAGAGGAAGCATGCTGGACTATGGGGGTTATTCCCCAGAATCATAGTGGAAGCATGCTGGACTATAAGTGTTATTCCCCAGAATTATAGAGGAAGCATGCTGGACTATGGGGGTTATTCCCCAGAATCATAGTGGAAGCATGCTGGACTATGGGGGTTATTCCCCAGAATCATAGTGGAAGCATGCTGGACTATGGGGGTTATTCCCAGAATCATAGTTGTAGCATGCTGTACTATAAGGGTTATTCCCCAGAATCATAGTTGAAGCATGCTGGTCTATGGGGGTTATTCCCCAGAATCATATTGGAAGCATGCTGGTCTATGGGGGTTATTCCCCAGAATCATAGTGGAAGCATGATGGACTATGTGGGTTATTCCCTAGAATCATAGTGGAAGCATGCTGGACTATGGGGGTTATTCCCCAGAATCATAGAGGAAGCATGCTGGACTATGGGGGTTATTCCCCAGAATCATAGTGGAAGGATGCTGGTCTATGGGGGTTATTCCCCAGAATCATAGTGGAAGCATGCTGGACTATAAGGGTTATTCCTCAGAATCATAGTGGAAGCATGCTGGACTATAAGGGTTATTCCCCAGAATCATAGTGGAAGCATGCTGGACTATGGGGGTTATTCCCCAGAATCATAGTGGAAGCATGCTGGACTATGGGGGTTATTCCACAGAATCATATTGGAAGCATGCTGGACTATGGGGGTTATTCCCCAGAATCATAGTGGAAGCATGCTGGACTATGGGGGTTATTCCCCAGAATCATAGAGGAAGCATGCTGGACTATGGGGGTTATTCCCCAGAATCATAGTGGAAGCATGCTGGACTATGGGGGTTATTCCCAGAATCATAGTGGAAGCATGCTGGACTATGGGAGTTATTCCCCAGAATCATGGTGGAAGCATGCTGGACTATGGGGTTTATTCCCCAGAATCATAGTGGAAGCATGCTGGACTATGGGGGTTATTCCCCAGAATCATAGAGGAAGCATGCTGGACTATGGGGGTTATTCCCCAGAATCATAGTGGAAGCATGCTGGACTATGGGGGTTATTCCCTTATAAAATACATAGCCTTGCTGACAGACCAAAGGATGGGTTATGAGCATGAAGTCTACTTTATGGACCAGTGGAAGTTCTACATTGTGTAATGTTTTATTTCTGTAAAGTTGCATAATATTGTAGGCATAGACAAAAGAGGAGGTTCTTCTAGAAACAGTCCTGTGTAAACTGAGGTCCTATGGGATCACATTCACGGCTTCCAGCCACGGTGCGAAATGCACCATAACCAATACAATAATGGTCTGTCTGGTCATCCCGAAACTAAGGAAATTCTCTAAAATTATTTATTATTTATAATGGTCTACCTAAAGGGACAAAGTAAGGTTCACGCACAACTTTGTCTGATGGATATGGCAATGCAATTTTTTCTCATACTCGCCAGTTTCTTGTAATCCTGGAGATTTTAACCTCATCCCTGTGTACACCCCTGACCGCCTGGGAACACCTCTGAATAGAAGAATCAGAAGAGTTTGCATGTTTTTCTGTTAAGGTAGCGACATTGAGGCACATTTAGGGTGTGTTCACACGGCAAAGACCAAGTACCGTTCGGATTTTCCGAACGGTATTTTGTCTTTTTTTGCACCTAGGGGGACAGCTTTTGTCCGCGGTTTGTGGATTCAAGATGTCCCCCTTCGCACCCACATGTTCATTCTCCACCCGGAACATGAACATGTTCTAAGTTTTTAGGAATGCCGGAGGTGTCAAAAACCGTCCGGCGGAAAATCCGTGCAGTGGGGACTGCTGAACAGATTTTCTATTAAAATCAGTGTAAAAGGTTGACAGTCGGTTTACAGAAAGCTTTCAAACCTGAAAACTGTCTGTAAAATTTACTGAAAACTTTTGCCGTGGAGACGAGCCCTTATTAAGGTAACCGCATCAGAATTATGGTGCAATTTACACCAAAAATAATACATGATTCTTTACACCACATTTATGATGTGTTTTAGACAGGTTTCTAGACACTTCTGCTCCTTATAAGTCAAAAGCAGGTGTAGCCTCATTAGAAGGGTGTAGCTTTGTGAAATGGGGGGGTGGCTTAGCGTGCACCAAAATTTTGGCACAGTTAGGCAATGTTCACACGGCTTATTGCCGACGTAATTGCGGGGCCGGATTTCATCCCGCAATTACGCCGGCAGCTCGTCGGCCCCATAGACACTCATTATTCACGGCGCGTACAAGCCCTAAATAATGTGCATGTCACTTTCTCCCCGCACGGCGGATTCGCCGAGCGGGGAGGAGAGACGGAATCCACTGTTCTCTATGAGAGCAGTGGATTACCGTAATGACTGGGACGGATTGGAGCCGTACTGCGCGCAACTCCGGCACGCAGTATGCCTCCAATCAGCGCCCAAATAAGCCGTGTGAACGAGGCCTTAGTGGCATAAAGTAAGACAATTTATAAAAGGTGTAAACTTAGACTAGACAATTCTAATCTGCACAAGATTAATTAACACTAGGATACAGGTGGCGCATTGTAAGACTTGTCTAGTCTAAGTTTACACTGTCTAAAAGTTAGATGGTAAAGAACTGACGCGTTTCAGACATATTCTCCTTACTCATAGTTGAGCTGCACAGTTTTTTTGTTTGATTTTTCTCTACTGAATTTTTTTATGTTTTTTTAAAAGGTTTAAAGTTAGACTAGACAGTTCTAATCTGCACAAGATTAATAAACACTCTGATACTGTACATGTGGCGCATTGTGAGATTGTCTAGTCTAGGTTTATAGAGTTAGACAGTATTGTGAAATCTGCCTCATGTTTAGGGTCTCAGAATCCGTAATATGTTGTAGTGCTAGTGAAATCTGTGACTATTTGATGTCATCATTTCCATTTCTTGTATATTAAACTAATTATAATTTCCCTTGTTGTATCACAAGTTATAATCACACAGGCTTGCATACCTCTGTTTAGCTCTCAAGCCTACAGACTTCACTTAATTTACGATCTGAGGGGGGCTGCATTGTCTGGTTTCGAGTGATTCTCTATTTTCTTATCTTAGACTCATTGAGCTGGCCTCTCCATGATACAAGATGAGGTCATACAAAAGAACTTTGTATTCTAAGTGGACACAATACGTAGGTTATGTCTGCCTGTTTTTTTTCCTGTTTAAGACTTATAAGAACCAGAGAAGCATTGGTGATTTAGAGGCTCTTGTCCCCATTGTTGAGGACGCTTAACATTGGTGATGGTCCCTGGAGTTCCCTGTTCTCGCCATTAGGCCTCTCTGGTTGAAGTCATAAGAACAGGGCCGTTCCTAGGGGCGGGCGGTCGCCCGGGGCGCCGAGGCTCCGCTCACCCGAAGGGGGGCGCCGCGGCCGCCCTGCCCGCCCGGAGGAGCGCCCCTGGCGCAGAGCCAGCAGCTGCAGGGAGGAGGCGGGACGGATCGTTCCCGTCCTGACTCCTCCCCTGTATCAGCGTCGCAGGGCGCACAGCTTTCACCGCGCCCCCTGTGACGTTCAATCTCCTCGGCTGGCAGCTCTGCCGCCGATGAGACCCCTGGGAGCTGCGTGCAGCGTAAGCAGCGTGTTGTCGTCACGCTGCTTACACTGCTCTGAAGCGCCCACTGCTGAGCAGCTCCGGAACGGGACGGACGGTCCGAGGTGCGTACTCTTGTGTTATTTTATAATTACTTACAGGGGGCACACTGGCTACAATGGGGGCATCCTGGTTACAAGGGGGCATCCTGGCTACAATGGGGGCATCCTGGTTACAAGGGGGCATCACTGGCTACAATGGGGGCAACACTGGCTACAATGGGGGCTCACTGGCTACAAGGGGGGCATCCTGGCTACAATGGGGGCATCCTGGCTACAATGGGGGGCAACACTGGCTACAATGGGGGCAACACTGGCTACAAGGGGGGCACACAAGGGCTAAAATGGGGGCAACACTGGCTACAAGGGGGGCAACACTGGCTACAAGGGGGGCAACACTGGCTACAAGGGGGCAACACTGGCTACAAGGGGGCAACACGGGCTACAAGGGGGGGCAACACAGGCTACAGGGGGGGCACACTGGCTACAAGGGGGGCCCACTGGCTACAATGGGGGCATCCTGGCTACAAGAGGGGCGCACTGGCTACAATGGGGGCATCCTGGCTACAGGGGGGCATCCTGGCTACAGGGGGCATCACTGGCTACAGGGGGCATCTACTGATAACAGGGGGCATCAACTGGCTACAGGGGGGCATCAACTGGCTACAGGGGGGCATCAACTAGCTACAGGGGGCATCACTGCTACAATGGGGCATCACTGCTACAAGGGGGCATCCTGGCTACAAGGGGGGCACACTGGCTACAAGGGGGGCACACTGGCTACAAGGGGGGCACACTGGCTACAAGGGGGGGCACACTGGCTACAAGGGGGCATCCTGGCTACAAGGGGGCATCCTGGCTACAAAGGGGCGCACACTGGCTACAAGGGGGCACACTGGCTACAATGGGGCACACTGGCTACAATGGGGGAATCCTGGCTACAAGGGGGGCACATTGGCTACAATGGGGGCATCCTGGATACAAGGGGGGCATCCTGGCTACAGGGGGCATCTACTGATAACAGGGGGCTTCAACTGGCTACAGGGGGGCATCAACTGGTTAAAGAGGGGCATCACTGGCTACAATGGGGGCATCACTGGCTACAATGGGGCATCTCTGCTACAGGGGCATTCACTGACTACAGGGGGCATCTACTGATAACAGGGGGCATCAACTGGCTACAGGGGGAATCAACTGGCTACAGGGGGCATCTACTGGCTATAGGGGGCTACTACCTGGCTATAGGGGGCTACTGCATGGCTACAGGGGCTATTACATGGCTACCATATGAGATGCTATAGATGGGGAGTTTGTATAGAGATAGGAATTGGTTGGAAAATGCTGATAAAGGGAGGAGTCTTAAGATGTTTGTTTTGTAAATTTTACAGTGATGAGTCGGGAGTAGTCGTCATGGCGTCTGGGACAGATGGAAAAGAAGAAGAAGAGAAAGAGACCAACTCTTCAGAGATGTCTCCTGTGAGTCACTAGATATAACTTTACTGTAACCATTTATATGTGTGCAGAGCCTGTGTTCAGCGGGTATCCACCACTGTATGCTGGTAATATTGGTTGAAGTATAATGGTTTGTATTCAGTAATGGTCAGTTTGTATTATTCAGTCACTATGTGCTGGTGATATGTGGTCATGGTGTGGTAGTATTATTCGGTCACTGTGTGCTGCTGATATGTGGTCTTAGTGGTCTTGGGATTCTGGTTGGGGTAGCGGTGTTATTTGGTAACTGTATGTATTATCTAATAATTTTCTATGTAGCACATTGTGGTAAAGCTTTTTGTATATTTTAGATGTGGTTGCCGCTGATGCACTGTGTTTCATTATGGCACATTATATTACAGGGGATGTGGGGGGGGGAGCGAAATTTCTTCACCTCGCCCTGAGTGAAATTTAGCCTAGGAACTGCCCTGCATAAGAACAAGTGATGTTATAAACTCTAAGGTATAGTAAGTATTTAATCTTTGAAAATACATATTTAGCAAAACTGTCCCCAATGTCACACTATTTTCTGTAACCAGTTTATTCTCTTACTTATATGTTATATTTGATCATAATTGATTGATTCCTATGTTAAATAAAATTGTGTTGTACCCTGATTGATTGGCCTTTTTTAAAGCTGTACCTAGAACTTGTATTGAAAAACTTGGCAAAGCATATGTCAATAACACAGTTCTATAGGCCCATACTCTATCTCCATGGGGCACATGCAGATGCACCCATTTTCTGGAATGTATCATGACAAAAATCTTGTCAGGTGCCCCGTCTGACATATGAATAAAACATTTGCGTCAAAAACGATGCTAGCGCCCATCACCCTTGCACCTTTGAATGCGCCAATTCTGAGATGACATGTCGCGCCACATTCATTAGATTAGGCACATGTATGAATGGTGCTCGAAAGAATGTGTTGCAAAATCGGTCTACTAATCCATGCCAATTTCAAACTAACGGGGCTGAGACAAATTTTGCCGCAGACAGTTTTTGAGACAATTTTTTGGCGCAGAAGACCAAGACAACACCTTAGAATTGATAAACAGTACCTCGCCACCACAAGGCCCCAAGCAGGACTGTCCCAGACAGAAGTGGCCACCGAGCCCAGAGTGCCACAGAAGGCCACCAGCAGTGCAACAGAGAAACACAGAGACCGGAAGAGCCACAGAAAGGCAAAGAAGCGGACGCCCCTGGATACACCACACACCCATGACCACTCCATTGCAAAAAACGCCCCACAGAACCCGACAACGAATGCCACACAACTCCAGGCACGTCCAAGGGTGGCGAGAGGCACTCAAGTGCTACGCCAGACCACCAACAACCACCTACGTGATTTAGGTGGTTGTTGGTGGTCTACATGCTAGATGACCTGACAACACCATAAGGCACAGGCATCATCATCTTGCATGGGCCTCACAGCGGGACACTTTCAAACATATTGATCAATGCTACACTAACCTATTAAGACAGGTAACTGTCTAGTCTGAGACAGTTTTCATACATTTGCCCCCATGTGTCTACGTTGTGACAGAGGTATGGATCAGAATTAGGGTTGTAT
Organism: Phyllomedusa bahiana; assembly: GCA_025379985.1. Classification (NCBI taxonomy): domain Eukaryota; kingdom Metazoa; phylum Chordata; class Amphibia; order Anura; family Hylidae; genus Phyllomedusa; species Phyllomedusa bahiana. The sequence goes on from JAODAL010006836.1 coordinate 58,040, forward strand.
ATACAGTAGGTGTGGATCCAGAGGAAAAAAAAAAAGTTTAACTACTACCAAGAATAAACTTTTTTTAAAGGAAGTGGCCATAATAGACAATGGTGCCAAGAAGAGGAGGCACTTGCAGCAGAACCTGAGACATTTAGGCCCTGTACACACGACGGATTTGGCCGCGGTTATGGCCGCGGGTTCCGACGCGGTTTCCGCGGCCAAAACCGCGGCCAAATCGCGCCTAGTTTATTAACATTGTTTCCTATGGGACACTGCGTTAATATTCACACGCCGCGGGTTTGGCCACGGCTTCGGGGCCGCGGATAAACCCGCGTATGTGGAGAACTCTCCTGTCAATTCTTAACAGGTAGTGCTCTGCGCGGCAGCCGCGCAGTGCTGCCGTGGGCGTCTCCGCGGATGGTGCGCGGCTGGGCCGCGGCTCGCGGTGCGGTTTGCCCCCTGCTATTAATTTGCATGGGTGCAAACCCTCGGCGCAAGCTGCGCCCCTAACCACGCCCCACCCGCACAAAAACCACGCCCAGCGCCCGTGCCGCAAACCCGCGTCGGGAGACGCGAGTTTGCGGCGAGGTTCGACAAGGTCTTGGCCAAAACCGGCGTGTGAACGGGGCGTTAAAGTCAAAAAAATATTCTCGTTTCTTCTTGGCCTCACTAGATTGCAGTTGGTTTTTTTTCCATATCTTTAGCTCATATTTAGCTCCAGAAGTGCCTTGGTAAAACATGACAGGTGGCAAGTGTCTCTGGGAAACTGTTTCTGTAAGAGCACCAACCCAGGTGGATATAACTGGACTCATTCAGATGATTGGATTGAAACCTTTGGCTCCTTGTGCTCAGGGTTGCAGTGCTAATCATGGCTACTGTTGTTATGATGGATTGTAGTTGTGCAACAGTAAAAGAACCATAGGTTTCAGATCATCGCTATGGAATCAACCAACCAAGTCTGACATTTTTGAGGTAAACATAGGTGATCAATGGATCATGTGAATATCTCCATAGCTCCATGCATAATACTACTACAGTAAAGCAGGACATAACCCTTGTAGGCACCATGCACTGCTCCTTAACTGTACATCACCTAGTCCTTTTGATTAAACTGGGGCCCATGACATCAGTGGTCTCCACTCTTTATTCCCTAATCAATTTAACAGAGAAGCAAATGAAATAACGTTAAGATGGTCATTCTCAGAACTGGACTTACAAGAGTCATATTACAACACAGATAAGACATTCAAGACGTTCTTTAGCAGCCACCAGTCTGTGGACCCTGCTAAGCAACAACCCCATCCATGCCTGCTTCCACTTAATCAATATGGTCGACAAAAATACCTAAGGAGGCAGAGCACAAACAAAAGCGGTCTCCAGTGAATGATGGAGAGGCCGGGACAAAAATAAAAACAATTTCCAACCAAATTTGACCTTATTAGAAATTTGAACTAATTCTAGTATACCCAATGTCATGTAAGTCTAGTATAACTTGCTGGTAACTAGTATGCATAACCAGGGCTTTTTAGGCCCGCTAGCTTACTTGTGAAAGTGTAGATTTCTAACGTCATGCATACTAGGCAGAGAATTACATGTGCACCCTTGGTGACAAGAACATGAAAATGTGACGGGAACAAAAAAATAGGTGGGAAGTGTAGATCTATACTCCCGGCCTAATACAAAGGACTCTCTAACAGATATGTTGAATGGTACAAATGGAAGCTAAACCTTTAGGTCTCCAAGATGTAATTTTATATAACTTATCAGATGCACAGATAATACTATGCGATGGGGGGCAATGGCCTCACTGAACCAACCCAGGTGTAAGGAAAAACACTCTTTATTGCAGATTAGTACATCCCTCTTGGTTGATTGGTCATTAGGATCACCAAACCCTATGAATGCCGCCTTTCTGTTGAATAAAGTCATGGAGTTGATCAGATGACCAAAGCCAAGCAGCACCGGTTTACATACTTTGTCTCATTTGGAAATTTTGAGAAAGTGCTTATTGCCTCATTTAAAACAGCGTTAAGAGTTCAATAACCTTAAAATAGAGTTACCTTACCGTGGAACTCAAGGGTTAACACCCTATTGAGGCAACCTATATGGCAGACTTCAAAGCTCATCTTCTTCCTATCCTACTAAGTAGTGTAAACTTGCACAGTTTCCCACAAGTAAAAATGGCGGCTCCAAGAACTCCAGTTGTGGGTGTGTAGTGAGTGCCATGCAGGACATGAAAGAGGCCTAATTTGTTTTTTTTGTTTTTTTTATTATGGGGCCCCAGTCCTGCAGGTCACTGGTTCCTAGTACTAGTTTTGGGTCAAGTAGGTAGAATGGTGGTGGAGGGCACCTTCCTTTCACCAAAACAGTAACACCTTAAATCCACCAAAGTCTACTAAAACATAAAGATGAAGGCTCTTCCTTCTACTGCTTGATACTTGAATACATTTTTAAATTTTCCATGACCAACATCCACACTAGAGAATTATTGGTTCCCCAATGTTTTTTTAAGGATTGGGCACCACTCTAATTAAATCAATGAAGCCCAGTTAATGAAGAGTCCAGCAACTTGGGCCCCCTCTCATCTGAATCTTAAAACATGGCTCTTGTCTAAATGTCTATGTCTAAATGTCTATGGTTGAGATTACAAAAGATACAGAGGAACCCCTCTCCCATCATAAAATCCAAACATCTATACCCCATACCTCAATAGGTCGGTCCTTCTTCCGTGGTGGTTTTTGTATATGGGTCTGGTCCAGAAAAACTATTCCATCATCATCTTCATCTGAAATAATTTCCTGTATCTCATAGGATGTGTTACTGGCCGTCTCACACTGCTCCACCTCAACAACTAAGTCCACATCAAGCTACACATTGAATAAACATGAATATAGTGAAAAGGCAATGTGCCACCCAGCAAGCGGGTTATCTAGGATCTAATGTTAGTCAATGCCACTTCAATCACCAAATTAGTTGGAGATACAAGAAAGGGCAGTTACTTTGGGAACAAGGGTTATAACGAGGGCTGGGAAAAGCTTTTACCAAAACACAAATAGAAATGATGAAAATATATGTTAAAAAAAAAACCTAGTTAAGCTTGTATATACAGTAATTTAAACTCAAGTCTATGGCTGTGAGCGCTGAAGATCCTCTCACACCTTGATGAAGGTGAAAATATTTTTTGAAGTGTGGTAATTATAAAGTGCATGTGGGCAAAGCTTTGTTCCTGCACTAAAACAAATTGATACTTCCACCAAATTGTACTTGAAGATATGCAAAGTAAGGCTCTGTCTACACCACAAGAATTTAAAGTCGGAATCCACACGGATTCTGACTTGAAATACTCGTCTACAACTGAAAGTAAATAATCCCCATTGACTACAGTTAAAAATATGCATATTTTGCCAGTTGGTTCTTTAAGGGGTTGTCTAACTACAATGATCGCTGCTTTTGATGTTAAAGATCTTGCAAAAGCAAGTTACTTTGCAATATGTGTCCATTACCAGTGTCCTACCTATTCTTAGATATCCCCTCTTGTATGAGCTGCATCAGCTCCTCAGGTCGCTATAGCTACAGACCTGATGTCTTTAGCAGCTCAGCACTGCAGGCCAGAAGTAACTAGTAGAAAACAGTAAAGCCAGTAAACACGCCCTTGAATTCAAAAACAAAACCGAGAAAACAGGACTGAGGTGAGATGAATCGATGTAGTGAGACAACCCCTTTTAAGGGTAAAAATTTTTTTAGAACATTCATTCTTTCGTCATATTCCACATACGGATTTGCGTCCAAAACGACATGCAACTGTTTTGGACGCGGATCCGCATGTGGAGTATTACTAAAGAATGAATGTTCTAAAAAAATTTTTACTCTTAAAAACCAACTGGCAAAATATGCATATTTTGCATCCAAAACCCCATGGACGTGAATGTAACTCCTTTTCTGACTATAAAGACAACAGAAAAAAAACAAAAACCTAAAACCCACAGAAAAATACTTGTTGAAAACCAACACGGTTTTCAATGGTAGAATCCGACAAGTAAATTTTACTTTTTTTTTTTAGACGTACCCTAAAGGTAAGATTACATGACAGATTCAACGCAGATTCCTCGTTGAAATCCTTGTGTAATCTCATGTCTATTCTTTAGAATGGGTAATCCTCGTTGTAGTTCACGGATTTTGCACGCCACCGATTTTTAAAAAGCTGGATCTCACTCCCGCAGGAGTGATGCGTGTTAGGGCCATTGATAGGAGGCTAAATCAGAGGCTAAATCAGTAAAAATCACGCCGTAATATTTCAATTAAAAAAGTCCAATGTGTGAACATACTCTATGGTATGTTCACACAGCATCTTTTAGACTGTATTTCGGGGCGTTATTGTGCTGCAATATGCCCTGAAATACGGCTCATAACTATGGTAATTCATAGCCCTCATAGTGAGCTATGAATTACCTCCATCTTCCCCGACGTGTATTGAGCGCTGGATGAAAGAAGTGACATGTTGGGGATAATAGACGCTCCGGGGATAATAGAAGTGAATGGGGCTGTCGCCCCCCCCCCCCCCCTCCCCAAAGGTATGCGCCGCAGCAAGACGACATTTGAACTCAACCTTAAAGTGGGCTTATCTCACTAAGAACAAGAGGATCGTGCGGCTGATATCTAATTCCTATCTAATCAGACACTCTGTATTATGAAAAATTTACGAGGCCACCATACACAATGGATGATTGGATGATTCTGCAGAAACTGGTGGATTTTACTGACACTTATCTAATGTTTATGGCATACTTTATTTTTCGGGCCGGGCAGAAGCCAATAACAACTTAACTCTTTTTTAAATATGGATCAGTTCCAGACTAGATGGTTAGTGAGAAACACACTGGTCAGCCATTAAAGGGATCTTACCATTACACAGGAGCCATATCTAAGTACTATATTACTTTCCATTACCAGTATGGAAAGCAAAATACTATACATCACATATCCACCATCATGTAGTTTAAAACAATAAACAATACCCTTCCATATGTCCCATTAGGACTAATGGGCATCAGAGAGTGGCATCCCTCACTTGAACCCTCTCTATGAGTTAGAGCAGACAGCCACTGATCTGGTGGACGCAAAAAGGCATATATTATATTACCAACCACCTATGGTGGATGCCATGTAATGCTATGTTACCCCAGCACAGGCCAAAATTAGAGGCTAATGTGTGGCTAGACTGAGCTTCCCCCCGGCAATAGTCACTGGTTGCCAGAGGTTAGACAGTCTAGACCTATGGTGATCATTTGATGGTTGGAAGAACTTTATTCTAAGAAACACACTCTTTCCTCTATGTAAAAAGTTAAGTCACTTTGTAAATACATTACATGACTTATTTTGAACTGATCCTGAATTACAGTTTGCATAATACTCAAGGAAATGTATTATACTGCCAATACTTCTACAGGCTTCAGAGCTGAAATCTTCCAGCACTCCTAGCTGATTCGGCCTCTGCACAGAGCTGGCCCTAGTGATTTGCAAGCTAGGAGGTGTCATCAGTACTCTAAGCATTATGTGACATTAAAAAAAAAAATCCCCCTGACTAAACTATTAGGGGGTGTGTCTGACACCAAGCTATATTGACCACTTCCAATATGACTTAGCAGAATTATAAATGCAGCTCTGAAGTGTAATGAGGGTGTAAGTCAGGATCAGGGCAAGACAAGGGCCTGTTCACATCCCATTTTCAGCCTCCATTTGACTTTATACACAAAAAAGCTCCCAACATATATCTCTGATGAAAAAGATGAAAAGCTGTTATGTATCGGTACAGCGTGGGTCATGTCGACCATAGGCTCCCATTGTAAAACAAAATAATGATGGTAAACCATGTGGTATACATTTTTCTTACTGTAAATCTTTGAATAGTTTTGGACTGGGGTGCCTGGGGCTCACCAGTGGAGTGGATTCTCGTGCCTACCAATGGAGTTGGTTCCTAGGGCCCACCAGTGTAGTTTATTCTTGGGGCCCACCAGTGGAGTTGATTCTTGGGGCCACTAGTGAAGCTGATTCTTGGAGTCCAACAGTGGAGTTGATTCTTGGTGCTCACCAGTGGAGTTGGTTCTTGGGGCTCACCAGTGGAGTTGGTTCTTGGAGCCCACCAGTGGAGTTGATTCTTGGACCCACCAGTGGAGTTGATTCTTAGTTCCCATCGGTGGAGTTGATTTTTGGACCCACTAGTGGAGTTGATTCTTGGGCCCCATCAGTGGAGTTGATTCTTGGGGCCCACTAGCGAAATGGATTCTTGGTGCCCACCAGTGGAGTTGATTCTTAGTGCCCACCAGTGGAGTTGATTCTTAGTGCCCACCAGTGGAGTTGATTCTTGGGGCCCACCAGTGGAGTTGATTCTTGGGGCCCACCAGTGGAGTTGATTCTTAGGACCCATCAGTAGAGTTGATTCTTGGGCCACATCAGTGAAGTTGATTCTTGGGCCCCAACAGTGGAGTGGATTCTTGGGGCCACCAGTGGAGTGGATTCTTGGGGCCCACCAGTGGAGTGGATTCTTGGGGCCCACCAGTGGAGTGGATTCTTGGGGCCCACCAGTGGAGCTGATTCTTGAGGCCCACCAGTAGAGTTGATTCTTGGGGCCCACCAGTGGAGTTGATTCTTGGGGCCCATTAGTGAAGTTGATTTTTGGGGGCCCACCAGTGGATTATTGGGGCCCACTAGTGGAGTTGATTCTTGGGGGCCCATCAGTGAAGTGGAATATTTTGGACCACGAGTGGACATAATTTTAGGATCCACTGTACAGCTACTATACATGACTGTAGACTTTTCCATTCTGTCTCTTGCTTTCTGCTTCCTTTTCCCCTGCCTTTCTCCAATAAAAGAAGCCCAGGGACCCACCATAGGTTTCTCCTACTCCCCTGTGAGCCAGTCCCAGCCTGCCTTTGTAGGGATTAACATAGTGTACCATGCTATGTTGTACTACAAGAAAGTAATGCTGAAATACACTCACCGGCCACTTTATTAGGTACACCATGCTAGTAACGGGTTGGACCCCCTTTTGCCTTCAGAACTGCCTCAATTCTTCGTGGCATAGATTCCACAAGGTGTTGCAACGATGCTCAATTGGTACCAAGGGGCCCAAAGAGTGCCAAGAAAATATTCCCCACACCATGACACCACCACCACCAGCCTGAACAGTTGATACAAGCAGGATGATCCATGCCTCATGTTGTTGACGCCAAATTCTGACCCTACCATCCGAATGTCGCAGCAGAAATCGAGACTCATCAGACCAGGCAACGTTTTTCCAATCTTCTACTGTCCAATTTCGATGAGCTTGGGCAAATTGGAGCCTCAGTTTCCTGTTCTTAGCTGAAAGGAGTGGCACCCGGTGTGGTCTTCTGCTGCTGTAGCCCATCTGCCTCAAAGTTCGCCGTACTGTGCGTTCAGAGATGCTCTTCTGCCTACCTTGGTTGTAACAGGTGGCAATTTGAGTCACTGTTGCCTTTCTATCAGCTCGAACCAGTCTGCCCATTCTCCTTTGACCTCTGGCATCAACAAGGCATTTCCGCCCACAGGTTGCCGCTCACTGGATGTTTTTTTCTTTTTCGGTCCATTCTCTGTAAACCCTAGAGATGGTTGTGCGTGAAAATCCCAGGAGATCAGCAGTTTCTGAAATACTCAGACCAGCCCTTCTGGCACCAACAACCATGCCACGTTCAAAGGCACTCAAATCACCTTTCTTCCCCATACTGATGCTCGTTTGAACTGCAGGAGATTGTCTTGACCATGTCTACATGCCTAAATGCACTGAGTTGCCGCCATGTGATTGGCTGATTAGAAATTAAGTGTTAACGAGCAGTTGGACAGGTGTACCTAATAAAGTGGCCGGTGAGTGTATATTGACCAGTTCACCCAACAGAGACCAAAAGAGTGTCTTTTCAGCTTACCTTGGGAGAATGGAGTCCTATAGATATGTTTAGATTATATGCTACTAGTTTTTTGGGGTTATAGGCCAAGAGAAGGGAAACAATGTGAAGTGAGCAGCCCCTTAGTAGTGCAATGTATTTACAAACAGACTCAACTTTTTTACTTTTAACTATACATAAACTGCAAACTAGTGTCCAGAGGAGGACATACCCGTAAGTAGGTTTTGGTAATGGTAGATTCCCTTTAATTCACAACAAAGTGGTTAAGTGGCTTCAACACGATCATGCAGATCTATAACACTTACATCAGAGCCCCAGAACATTGGCACATAAGGAAAAAAGAAAAAAGAATAGTGAGTCTGTTGCCTCCATAAAGTCACATGAATACAGGTTAGCAAATAGTTCTTGAATTTTCTGATAATATGTGTTTACATGCCGGTAGCTTTACCACAGCAACATAAGAGAAAGCGTGCAAAATCCACATTATGGGCCACGTGTATGAACCTGTTTAGGTCTGAAACTAATTTTTTTGACCGTAGGTTACTATAGGCAAAAGAGGGAGTTTTTCACCTAAACAGTTTTCATACATGTGGCCCTATGTGAGCAAAGCTAAGGTGGTTGGTGTTGATTATTTGGCTGGATATACATAAAAAATTACCTATTGTTTAACTCATGTTACGTGAAACAGGTTATTTTAGAATTTTTGGTTAATTTTTTTAAAAAAATTTTTATATCAGTATCATTAGTTTAAAAAAAAATCCTGAATTCCTGCAGTTTTCACTTTGGCCACTAGGACTAATCATATTCTGACACTTCCTGTTCTGTAGAGAGAGCTTTTCAGCAGTCTCCTCATTCTCAGCACAGGCAAGATTACACTGAAAGGTGGCATCAATGTGAATAGATAATACCAGATCCACCAGTCACAATAGGAGATGTCACAGCTCCCCCTCCCTGCACACTGACTTCTTCCCAGGTCACAGAGCCTAGAAAACTCTCCTATAGAAGTCAATGGGTCTGCTCCTGTTGACAGGCTCTTATGTCCATGAAGCTGCTGTACATCTTGTTTCTAAATGCTGTTAAAAGCAGCTCAGGCAAGATGGTTGCACCATAATCATATACAGACAACAGAAATAAAAAATCTACAAACAGAAACTAAAAACTGCTAAGAATAAAAGACTATGGATCAGTTTCTGGTTTTAACTAGTAAAAAAAAAATTAAAAAAAAATTGGCCATATATTTCCTTTAAACTGGAGGCCGCCTCCTCCCCTTAGCTATAATTAATAGTTTCGATGTTCCATTTTATTTACAGAGCCTAATCCAAAGACAACGCCGGCCATTAAGGAGTCATTAGGGCCCATATCGGATGTGTCATGTTTACCTTCAATTGACCGTAACTGGAGATGTGAGATAATATCCCGGTGATGACCTGTCTAATCAGTAGCTTCCTAGGCTCCAAGGAAATGGCGAGTATATTATTTTTTCCTACCTAGTAACAGCTGCAAGGAGAGGAGCTGATAATGTGGACTGTAAGCCACTAACCGATGCGGAGAAGTAGAATGGAAAGCTTTACGAGTCCATAAAATATGCCATACGGTTGGAGCCCTACTGCTCGGACCATCAAGTATCGAGAGAAAAGGGGTTCCTTGACCTCTGTTTTGCAAGACAGCTGCATACAAATGGTGATGGTTTTAGAAAGAGTAAAGAAAAAGGGCACGATGATGAGAAGTGAAACGTTCCATCTTGGCATACATGTGTGGCCAATAGGTATGCCATCAATGTTTTTGTTAAAGTATCCTTAAAGGGGTTGTCTCGTCTCAAAGTTTCATAGGATGCATGAATGAAATAATGCTGATTTGCTCTGTCACTTCCTGGTCAAGCTGTCTGTAATTAGCATAGGAGCTCCGTGTATTCAGACTTCTGCTAATTAGATAAATCTCATGCTGTCAGGACCAGGGAAGCTTCTGAGTTAAAGTAAACAGCAGTAATTACTGTCTTTTGTCTGAAAGATCAGATTACAAACAAGCTCTCACAGCCTGTCGCGACCTGTGTGATGACATCACTCCCTGCTATCAGATAGAACAAACAGCAGGAGATAAGGAGTACACGGGTCAGTCACTTGGGGAACCAGAGAGAGCACAGAAGGTGATAAAATCACTTGTAGCTCCTTAACAAAACAAAAAAATCAACAATGCAATATATTTGGAAAACGTCTTCATTTAGTGTTCCCAACATGTTGAAAGCTAATCTTTGTAGCGAGACAACCCATTTAAGTGAGCAGCTTAAAGGGGTTTTCTCACTACAATGATTCGCTTTTAACAAGTAGGGAAAGGTAAATGAGGACTATTAACAAATACATTGCTGTTTTGATTTTGCTTTGGTCAGGAGATAAAGGAAATTTAATCTCCTCTTTGAGCACATAGGTTTCTCTGGTTATGAACCACCTCTCTCCAACTCTCTACACTCTGTCTCTTATCTGATTGATCCAAGCTGCCGTCAGTCAGTCAGTTTAACTACAGTGAGTCATTCCCTGCAGAGTCTTATCTCTAGAAACAGAATTTGTTTACCTAACTAAATGAGAAGCTTTCACCCTGTAGATCTCTGTACCCTTACGTACTACAATTTATAAATCTCCTGCAGTCATATCACTGTAACAGGAATAGCTAGAAATAGCAGAGCTGATCTGCCAATCACTACTATAGAGCCACCCACAGCCAAACCAGGAAGTGTGAGTCTAAAGCTGACTGTGGCTCTGTGAAACTACATGGTAAGAACACCCCTTTAACAGTATATAGAGACAAGGTAATGGCCGTATACAGAAAACAGGATGACATTCATCAAAATATTCATCAAGACATCACAAGCTGGACCACAGCCCAGTCAGTACTTTATGTATTTGGCTGACATAGGACCTGACCTATCTAACGAGAATTGCTTTAAATATAATGAGTTGGATGATTTTCTAGAAAATCTTGCAGCTTTTCAGTATAATTTATGTTTGTCAATTACAAGTCATATTTCTTGCATAGTAAAAAAAATCTAATTTAAAAATGAGCAGTACAACCTTGTGAAGGGGGGATCACCCTCTTCAATGCCCATATACCCTAATAAGGCTTAAAGGAGTTTTGCCACAAAGTGGTTACCTCTCATCTGCTCAGGGGAGAATATAAACAAAGCATGCTGAGTCATGAACGGCTGCAGGAGGGAGAGGGAAGGGTGAGCAGAGAGCGAGGAAGCAGGGATCGTCTGCAAAGTTTACTCAAATAATAACATTACAACAGTGGATTCTCTATACAGCAGACAGCCCCATACACTGCACTTTCTCCCCAGCCCCTTCCAAGCTCCTTCATGTTCTCTGTCATCAGATAAGAAGTGCAAACACGCAAGCGCGGCCAGATCAGCTCTCTGTCAGCTCCTGGTCGTGTCTAATGGAAACTTTCTGGAAACTAAGGGGGACTGAGCAATGCTGTAGCTCTCACAGGATTCACTTTTTGTAATCACATATATTTAGAAAAGTGATTACATACCCATTTTGGAGGATCCCACGTCAACATTACATCGTAGCAAAACCCCTTTAAGTGTTCAACTTGGCTATACTCAGAACTCCCATTGATTTTAATGGGAGAGACCCAAATACCTCTTTCTTCAGAATGGAGAGGATTTGAGGCTCGTTCTCAAAATAGGTGCTGGTCCCAGACATGGCCCCTGCACCTATCAGACATTGGTGGCATATCCTATCCATCAATGTCTGTATAAGTCAACCCCTTTAAGAACAAGGGCTGTCAATGTGAGACAACCCCTTTAAGGGAAAGTATAATAAATGTGGATGGGCTGTTTGGTGTGATACTACTGTGCATGGGTGTATCTAGAGTCATAGCAACTGCTATGGGGCTCAGAGATTCAGCTGGGCCACAGGTGCAAGAATATTGTACCTTGACCAAGTTGATGGCTTTCTGATACCTAGCACTACTCTGTGGGTTCTCTGATATATGGTTCCATTACAGTGGTCCCTCAACTTACAGTATTAATTGGTTCGAGGACGACCATTGTATGTTGAAATCATAGCTCTATAGAAAACTGGTGATTGGTTCTGAAGCCCCAAAATGTCCCCAACATAATGTAAACTGAGGAGTAAAGAAAACGTTGGCGATAATAATCCACATAAAGCACCTCCTTACATTTAACAGCAGAGAGCTGCTGGAAGCAGGAAATCACTTTCTATGATGAGGACAGGAGCTTCTTTGGGTTATGGACTTTATATACAATGGACTAGAAAAAAATTAAAATGGGGCCTTTATCGCCAATCACTGCCTGCACCTCACTAATACATGTAAGAGCAGTACAGAACATGTAATACCGCACTGTACTGTAGAGAGGAGCCCATAGACCACCATACCCTGCATGCACCACAGTAATACATGGAAGAGCAGTACAGGACATGTAATACCACACGTCCCTGTAGAAGCGCTATAGACGCCATCACTTGCATGCACCACACTAATACAGTAAGAGCATACATGGACATGTAATACCGCTCTGTACAGTAGAAGATGCGATACTAACGCCAATCACTGCATGCACCTCACTAATACATGTAAGAGCCGTAACAGGACATGTAGTACTGCCACTGTAACTGTAGAGAGGCTCTATAGACCACCAATCACTGCATGCATCTCCTATACATTGAAGAGCAGTACAGAACATGTAATACCCCACTGAGCTGTAGAGAGTCGCTATAAGACCCGCCCATCACTGCATTCACCTCACAAATCACATGTAAGAGCAGTACAGAACATGTAAGTAACCACACTTTTTGTAAAAAACTTAGAGAGGCGCTATAGACCGGCCCAGCACAGCATGAACTGTATAATACTTGTAAGAGCAGTACGAGACATGTAGTACCTCACTGTACTGTAGAGAGGTGCAATGGACCCCCATCACTGATGTAAAAAAAACACTTTAGCATGCACCACACTACTACATGTAATAATCAGTACAGGACGCTGTAGTAAACCAGCACTGTACGAAGAGAGGAGCAATAGACCACCATTCACTGCATGCACGTCACTAATTCATGTAAGATCAGTACAGGACATAGTTAATACACACTTTACTGTAAGATAGGCGCAATAGACTGCCAAATCACTGAAGCCACCTCACTAATACATGTAAGAGCACGTACAGACATGTAATACCAGCTTCTGTACTGAGAAGCAGGCGAATACTAGACCGCCATCCCTGCATGCACCTCACTCAAACATGTAAGAAGCACAGTATACAGGACATGTAGTACAAGCACTGTACTGTAGAGAGGCGCTATAGACCACCAATCACTGCATGCATCGCAACAATACATGAAAGAGCAGTACAGAACATGTAATCCACATGTACTGTAGAGAGGCGCTATAGAACGCCATCACCTAGCATTCACCACAATTAATACATGGTAAGTAGCAGTACCGAACACAGTAATACCACACTGTACTGTAGAGAGGCGTCTATAGACCGCCCAAACACTTGGCCTGTACTGTACTAATACAAGTAAGAGCAGTACAGGACATGTAGTACCCTCACTGTACTGTATAGATGTGCTATGGACCCCCAATCACTGCCTGCACCTCACTAATACATGTAAGAGCATACAGGACCTGTAAGTACCGCACTGTACTGTAGAGATGAGCTATAGACCCAACCAATCTCTGCCTAGCACCTCACTAAATACATTTAAGAGCAGTACAGGACTTGTAGTACTGCCTGTACAGTATGGAGGCGCAATAGACCGGCCAACACTGCATGTACCTCACAATTACAAGTAAGAGCAAGTACAGACATGTAGTCCCCACACTGTAACTGTAGAGAGGTGCTATTAGACGGCAATCACTTGCATGCACTCACTAGTACATGTAAGAGCAGTACAGGACATGTAGTACAAGCATGTACTGTATTGAGGGCTATATAGACCCGCCATCGCTGCATGTACCTCACTAATACATTGGAAAGAGCAGTACAGGACATGTAGTACCGACACTGAAAACTGTAGAGAGGCCTATAGACCTACCAATCACTGCATGTACTGTATACAAATACATGAACAGAGCAGTACAGGGCATGAAGTACCGCGCACTGTACTGTAGAGAGGTGCTATAGACCACCAAAAATTGCATGCACCTCAGTAATACATGTAAGAACAGTACAGGACATGTAGTACCGCACTGTGCTATAGAGAGGCGCTACTAGACAGACAATCACTGCATGCACCTCACTAATACATGTAAGAGCCGTACACGGACATGTAGAACCGCACTGGTACTGTACAGAGGCGCTACTAGACCTCCAATCACTGATGCACCTCACTAATACTGTAAGAGCATTACAAAAGGGCATGAGTACCGCACTGTACATAGAAAGGCGCTATAACCACCAGTCCTGCATGTACCTCACTAATACAAAGTTAAGGAACAGTAACAGGACATTAGATAACCGCACGTACTGTACAGAGGCGCTACTAGACCTCCAATCACTGCATGCACCTCACAAATACATGTAAGAGCGAACACAGGGAACATGTAGTAACCTACCGAGTGTAGCTGTAGAGAGCGCGCTATAACCGCCAATCACTGCATGCAACCCCACTAATACATGTAAGAGCAGTACAGACAAGTAGTATACCTGCTCAGTACTGAAGAGCGGCGCAATAGACCGCCAATCCTGTGCCATGCACCTCACTGTCAGAAAGCATGTAAGAGCAGTACAGGACAATTGGAAGTACCCGCACTGTACTGTAGAGAGGAGCTATAGACCGCCAATCACTGCATGCACCTCACTAGATACATGTAAGAGCCGTACAGACATGTAGTAACCGCACGTACGGAATAGAGGCGCTATAGACCACCAATCACTGCAAGTACTGTACATAATACATGAAAGAGCAGTACAGGTCATAGTCGTAACCCACACAGTAACTGTAGAGGAGGAGCATATAGACCCGCCAATTCACTGCATGCACCTCACTAATACAAGTTAGAGCAGTACAGACAAGTAGTACCGACACTGTACTGTATAGAGGAGCAATAACAGCCAATCACTGCATGCACCTCACTAAAACCATGTAAGAGCAGTACAGGCATGTAAGAAACCCGCAACAGTACTGTACGAGGTTCTATAGACCAAACCAAAAATTGCATGTCACCTCCAGTAATACAAGTAAGAACAGTACAGGACATGTAGTACCGCACTGTGTCTATAGAGAGCGCTCCTAGACTGACAATCACTGCAATGCACCTCACTAATACATGTAAGAGCAGTACAGTACATTAGTAACCACATTGTACTGTATAAGAGTCGCTTAGGAGAGACCGCAAATCACTGCATGCACCACCACTAATACTAGTAAGAGCAGTGCAGGACATTAGTACCACATTGTATTGGTCTGTAGAGAGGCGCTATTGCCACCATCACAGCATCACCTCACTAATACATGAAAGAACAGAGACAGGACATTTAGTACCAGCACTGTACTGTACAATGGCGCTACTTCAGACTCCAAATAACTGCATCCACCTCACTAATACATGTAAGAGTAGTACAGGACATGAAGAACCACAGTGTACTTTAGCAGAGGCGCTATAGACCGCCAATCACTGCATGCACCCCACTAATCAAGTAATGAGCAGATACAGGGACATGATAGTACCACACGTAACTGTAGTAGAGGCTCTATCAAGACCACCAATCACTGGCATGCACCTCACTACTACATTTAAAGAGCTGTCCAGGTCAAGTAGTACTGCTCTGTGTACTGTAAGAGAGGTGCTATAGACGCACACAATAATTGCATGCACCACACTAATACATGTAAGAGCATTACAGGACATAATACCCCGCACTGTACTTGTAGGAGTAGGCGCTAAAGACCGCCAATCACTGCATGCACCCCACTAATACATGTATGGCATACAGGCGACATGTAGTACCGACACAGTACAGTAGAATGCGCTCTAAGACACCAAACACTGATTCACCTCACTAAAACATTTAAGAGCATTACATTCATGTAGTACTGCACGTACTCGTAGAGAGGTGCTATATACCACCAATAATTGCATCACCTCACTAATACATTGTAAGAGCAGACAGGACAATAGTAGTACCGCACTGTACTGTAAGAGAGGCGCTACTAGACAGACAATCATACTGCATGCACCTCACTAATACATGTAAGAACGTACAGAACATGTAGTAACACACTGTACTGTAGAGAGAAATGCTAACGACGCCAATCACTGCATGCACCTCACTAATACATGTAAGAGCAGTAACATGGACATGTAATACCGCACTTTAACTGTAGAGAGGCGATACTAACCGCCAATCACTGCATGACTCACTAATACATGTAAGAAGCAGTAACAGGACAATTAGTAACACACTGTACTGTAGAGAGGTTCTATAGACCACCATCACATGCCCATGCACCTCACAAGACATGTAAAGAGCATCCATGAACATGTAGTACCGCACTGTACTCGTAGAGAAGCGCAATAGAACTGCCAATCACTGCATTCACCACACTAATACATGTAAGAGCAGTACAGGCCATGGTAGTAACGCACTGAACTGTAAGAGGTGCTATAGACTGCCAATCATGCACCAGCATGCACCTATACTAATACTTGTAAGAGCAGTACAGGACATGTTAGTACCGCACTCGTACTTAGTGAGGGGCTATAGACCGCCATCACTGCAGCATCTCATCTAATCCATGTAAGAGCAGTACAGGACATGTAATACAACACTGTACTGTAGAGAGGCGCTATAGTCTGCCAATCACTGTATGAACCGCACTAATCCCCCCCAAAAAAATTATCATTTTATGTTTCAGTTGTTTAATTAATTTGCATGAGTAACAGAAACTATAAAAAGAAATAACATCCAGCAGACACTAGTGTGAACCTTGCCCTTAGCAGTGGCATTCAGCACAGTATGGCAGAGGACGGGGATAACAGAGTAACTACCGGACACACAATGCAGTCAGGTTATTCAATTATTATCGCTCCAGAGAAGCCACATTCAGAGCTGTTAGCGGATGCCGGAGGGGTCACTCACCTCGAATGAATTTTCCAGCAGAACAACAGGCACACACTGTGAAAAGGAGCAACGTCATATATGTGATCAAGAACTGCAACCTAGAAGTGCAACCTAGAAGTGCTTACTACACTGGGAAGGAAAGAGGACTTTCCAGGATGAACTTTGATGGATCATAAATTGCAAATTATCTATAACTCCTGGATGAGTAAGGCTGGGTTCACTCTGCACTGTGGTCCTGGTCGGGATCTCCATTGTGCAAGTCCATCAGGTATCCCAGTGGGCCCCAAGGCAGCTCCATAGGGAACAGCATTGAAAATGTAGTCACTTTTGGACTACGTTTGCCCTTTCCACGAACATAAGCACCTTCTGTGCGGTCGCGTGCAGTATTTTGTCTACCATACATACATAAGTTACTATAATTGCACTGTTGTTCCATAGGGATCTGTCACGGGATCGTCAGGATGACTTTCTTATCTCACAATGCATTATGGGAAAGTAGCTGAGAAGCTCAAGCGCCCTCTATTGGATGTAACAAATCCTCAATTTGCTTTGACCCACTAAGTCTTAGAAAGCAAAAGGGAAATTAACCAAGCTAGTAATCACTCATCTGCAGACAGCTGTTTACGGGTTTGCCGCTCATCAGTGCAGGCAGAGCGATACTGGCTGGTTTTGGTGGAGGCCACTTAGTGGCTCAGAAAGGGGGAAAATCTCGTCTTGTGGAGAGCGCCATATAATTGTGGAGTTTTGAATTGCCTTTTTGCCCTCCGCTAATCAAAAAGGCAATTGAAAACTCCACACGTCTATATGGCGCTCTCCACAAGGAGAGATATTCCCTTTTCTGAGTTTCTTATGTATGCTAATGGATCCCTGCAATGGAGGTCTCAAATAGGACCACAGCGCAGTGTGAACCCAGCCTAATTCATGTCTTGCTAAGAGAAGTGAGGGAAGTGATTACTGCTCCGCACACATTTCTGAACAGTTGTCACATTTTCTTTAAAGGAAATATATCACACGAAATGATTTACAATCAAGATTTTATTAGAAATATTTGTATCGACATTATGGTGTTTGCTTTTCTATTTTTTATTTCATTTTCTCCGCCATTTTTTTCTGTTAAGGGAATAAATCATCAGAAAATTAAAATTAGGATTTTATTATAAATACTTGACCTGACATTTTAATATTTGTTTTTTTATTTTGCATGTTACTTTTTTCTTTAAAGGGAAAGTATCATAAGAAAATTGTATTATTTAAACCAGGTTTTTACAAGTATGTTCATTTACATTTTGGTGTTTGTTGGCTTTTTATTTTGTAAGTCACTTTTCTCTAAAGAGAATGTATTATTAGAAAAATACATTATTTACAATCAGGATTTTATTATAAATATTTCCATTGACTTTTTTTAATTTTGTATGTCACTTGTTCTTTATACACAGTTGAAACAACAAGTTTCCCTCCACTATATAAAAAGCCCCATCTGCAGGTTTTTCTCACTATCTGACATGAAATCAGAATAAACCTTCCCCGTTTTAGGTCAATTAGGAACCAAAATTATCTATATTTGCCAAATACCAGAATAATGAGAAAATTTTTAAGGTATTTTTATTACTTTCTGAAAAACCAAAAGTTTCCATACACTGGGATTACTCTGCCTTTAAACAATTTGGGACAGCCCATTTGATGATGTCATGTCTTTGGAAGCTTCTGATTGGTTTATTGGCAACATCTGAGTTTTTGAGACACATCTGTGGATGTATTTTAGTGCACACCAGAAACACACGCCTTCTGTGTGTAACATCATGAGAAAGTCTAATGAAATCGGCCAAGATATCAGGTAGAGAATTGTGGACTTGCACAATTTGGATCTTTTGGGTGAAATTTCCCGATACTGAAGGTGCCCCATTCATTGTACAAACAATTTACAAGTCAAACAGAGGGAAGCCAGCCATATACCTCAGGAAGGAGACGGTTTGTGTTAGAGAGGAACTGTTTTGGTCTGGCGTGCATTAAAACCCAAACCTTGTAGATAAAATGGGCACTATATGTTAAAAACTTTATGACCCTCCAGGATAGCGTCGGGGAAAACCTCCCAAATTACTAAAATACCCCGGCCATGCTTAGCCTGCCAAAAACAACCCACATGAGGCCATGTCTCAAAGGCTTGTTCACCGCCGTAATTGGGGGGGCGTACAGTGTGGCCCCAAAAAATACGGGGGTTTTTGGGAAAGTTGCGCTGATCTGCGCATATTCCCGACAGGGGGGGGGGGGGGGGGCCTCAGCCCCCCAGCCCCATAGACATGTCACTTTCTCCCGGGTACAATACGATCGGGGGGAGGAAAAGGTGAATCCCATAGTTCTCTATGGAAATGTGCACCGAAATTTGCCATAGTTCTCTATGGAAATGTGCACCGAAATTTGCTATAGTTCTCTATGGAAATGTGCACCAAAAATTTCCCCGTGTTTGACATAAACCTAACTCCCCTCCCCTGCCCAAAAGAAACCCCTATATTTCACAGCATTTACCCTATGTATATGTAGGGCTTGCCTACAGGCTAAAACTGAGGGCGGGGGAGCGACGGCTCCCCGCTCAACCATGGTTTGTGACTATTTTCATTTTTAAGAAATAAAAACCGCTAAAAAAAGCGCGTCGCCCCTGGGACCAAAAAGCAGCCCCTGGGGGGAATACATTCACCACCTGGGGCAACTGCCTAATGTGCCCAATGGATAATATGGCCCTGCTTCAGAGGGACCTCTACTGTCTGTGCTGCCCCTGCTGGACTCTCAGGGCTGCTGGGGTCTGATCGCTGCTAGTTTTGGAGGGCAGCTGGAGTCCCAGCTTCCTGATCGGGCAATACGGAGGACACAGAGAGTTTGGAAGCTTGGTTAGCTAATAACCCTGATTTCTGTCTATGAATAGATGAATAGATTTGTCAGTATAGGGGCTCGTTGACAGTTGGGGGGAGAGGCGGACGCAACATACCTGGTGTAAATAATACGCGATTGACGGGGCACAGCTCACGCAGTGTAACAAACGCCCTGTCTCTCGTAATAGTCACGGGGTGTACAGTCCCCCCACTGTTACAAATGCGAGTCTTACAAAATGGCACATTTATGTTTTTGTTCATTGTCAAAGGGAACCAGTCTCCAAGTCGTGGCCCTTTAGATTGAGGGATTTTTGTTTTCTAGATTAAAAGCCACAGAAACAGCCAGAATCTTCTTGGCCACAATCAGTCTTAAAGAGGCCCTATCCCCATACTTGCCTTTTTTTTCCCGTTTTTGGCGGGGGGTCCCGCTTTTTGGGGTCCTCCCCCCCCCCTCCCGGGGAGTTGGCATTCCTCCCCCGCTTGCAGGCGGCGGGGGCCCTTTTAAATTACCGCGGCGCAAGAGGTAGAGCTGGTGTGCTACCTTGTGCCCCCCGGGGGCCATCCTCAGGCGGGTGAAGCGGCCGCCGGGGGCCGCTCACCCGCCCGTGCGCCCACTGGGGGCAGGGAGGAGGCAGGAATCGCTCCCTCCCCCCTCCTCCCCCCGATGTCCGGCGCCGTGGGGCGCCTACATACAGGCACGGGCAGGGGAAGTGACGCGGGACTGCACTCACCCCCCCTGCAACGCTGAGGAGATCGGGCGGAGCTGGCAAGCGCTGCAAGCTGGTAAGGTGAGTGGATTTTAAAATTTTTTTTTTTATTAGCTTTAGGGGGCACTACCGGCTAAAATGGGGGGGGGGCACTACTTGGGAACAAAGGGGGCACACCTGCAAAAGGGGGGGCACTACTGGCAAAAAAGGGGGGACTTCCCGGTAACAATGGGGGCACTACCTGGCTACAAGGGGGGGCACTACCTGGCAACAAAGGGGGCACCCCTGGCAACAATGAGGGGCATCACCGGGAAAAATGGGGCACTCCGGGAAAACAAGGGGGCACTACCCTGGCAACAATGGGGGCATCCCCCTGGAAAAAACAAGGGGGGCACTACCGGGAAAAAAAAGGGGGGCATCCCTGGCTAACAGGGGGGGCCCCTACCTGGCAACAAGGGGGGATCCCTGGCAAACAAGGGGAGATACCGGCAAACAATGGGGGCACTACCGGGCAAAGGGGGGGCACTCCTGGCTAACAATGGGGGCACTCCTGGCAAAACAAGGGGCACTACCTGGCAAAAAGGGGAACCTCCCTGGAAACAGGGGGGCACTACCGGCAAACAAGGGAACACTACCTGGCAAAACAAGGGGGGGCACTACCTGGCAAAAAAAGGGGGCACACGGCAAACATGGGGGGCATACCTGGCTAACAAGAGGCACACCGCTAAAAAGGGGGGACACCTGGAACAAGGGGGGCACTCCCTGGCAAACAATGGGGCCCTACCTGGCTAAAAATGGGGGCCCTCCCTGCTAACAAAGAGGCACTACCGGGCAACAAAGGGGGGCTTTCTACCTGGCTACAGAGGGGGGCATCTACTTGGCTACAAGGGGAATCTACCGGCCTGTAAGGGGCACTACCTGGTTTATGGGGGGCTACTACCTGGCTATAAAGGGCATCTACCTGGCTTTTTCCAAAGCCGTTTATGGCAGTTAGGTGGAGTGGGGTTGGCTTTTTAAAGGGCGTGGCAAAACCGACAAGATGGGCGTGTCCATGCAAATTTTTGTCGCCGCGCGCTACGCGCGCCACCCACTGGGATCTCCTGCTTTTTCATTTTCAAAAGTTGGCAACTATGCCTATGACCTCTCCTGATAGGTCTGTTTCAGTAAATCCCTGTGAAGTAACAATCCTGGAGCCTCTTCTCTTTATAACTCGTGTTTGTGCTGTTCCTCTGCTATTCCTTCTAGAAATGTATAACTGAATCTGTCAGCTGGGCGTTACCCTTCCAGTTATCAAATGGGCGTGTCCCTGCACACACTAACTGTCAGCTCTGATTGTACAATGTAAGACCATGCTTGGACACCATCCCCCCAATTGGAAACACCCATCTGACAGATTTCCAGGAGGAATAACAGAGGAACAGCACAACACAGAGATATAAGAGAAGAGGCTCCGGAGTTGTTATTTCATAGAGAACACAAGGATTTACTAAAAACAGACCTGTCAGGGGATGTAACATGTTCGCATTAAATTGACATTACTATTAAATACATTTTTCATATATTGACAAGCAATATTGTTTTTTTTTAATTGGGTGGCTAGTTTTTTTTCCTATATAATTTTTAAAAGCTCTCCTACATAACTCTCTCTCTGACTTCCCTTCTGAGAGCTCTGATAACACAGCAGTGAGCGGATTGCTTGATGGCCCTTCTTTCAGGCTATAGCCTGAGAGGTGTAAGTATTATCAGCAATATACTGACAAGTGTGAAGAAGCCCCCTCCCTAGGGCAAAAAAGATTACTCCATTATCATTTCTTGTATAGCCCTGTGATCCAGGGTAATCTTATTTATCTCTTTCCAGACAACAATAGAATGATCATTAGGTCATTACCTACTATTTGTAATGAGTCCAAACACTTTATTTTTTTTAAATCCCGGAATATTGGTTTTAACAAAAATACTTCATTCTGATATTAAAGGGGTTTTCTTGCTACAAGCATTATGTCTGTAATGATGGGGACAGTAATAAGCGCTTTTGCAATTGGTTTTTATTACCTAAATTATTTAGTATAGCAGCTATTAGATAATCTGTATGTTCTACAACTAAAGCTGCAGCCTACACCCCCTGTGCTGTGATTGGCTGCCTAATGTTTAGCTCACCCACCTGTCCGGGACCCGTCCCTGTGCTGTGATTCGCTGTCCTGCTCTCTCTGTGCTCACTCCCTTCTGTACTGTGTGGGAGGCTGCCTGAGCTCCTCTCTGCTCCTCTCACAGTGACAGCTCTATGTGAAGGATCTGGGCAATTACTCTTTATCTGCCAGAGATAACACACCCATATAACACGGTCTTATACACTCTGCTCCCTCCATTCATATAACACAGCCTTATACACTCTGCTCACCTCACCCATGTAACATAGCCTTATACAATCTGCTCCCCTCACCCATATAACACACCCTTATACACTCTGTTCCCTACCAATGTTCTTCTGTAGTCTTTAGCTTGGAAATCTGCAGGTTACAACTCCACACAAGTCACTGCATAGACCAGTCCAGACAGACGCTAATCACAATTCGACCATCTACTAATGAAGTCAGCATGCTAACATTGACAGGATGGTTATAGGAAAGGGTGATGTGAGGGACCACGCACTGGGAAAAGTCATACGTGCACCAACCTGAAGGTTCACTGCCCTGCGTTGCGCTTCGGGATAGCTTAGCCTTGGTCGTTTTGCTTGTTGTCCTTGCTGTAACTGGAGAACCTGTGGGGCTATCGCCACGGATGCTGGAGAGGTCCTGCATGCTGAAACTCCTTAGCCTCTCCGACAATGCTCCCTGCCCCTTGGGGAAAAAAATGCATATATGTTTCTTTTTTCCAAACTTAGTTTTACCTTCAACAATAATAGGAAGTGGCACAAGGGCCGTTTTTAAATTTCATATAAGGAAAACACACATGCAATGGATCTTAATGATAGTGTTTATATATATATATATTTATATATATATATATATATATATATTATATATATATTATATATATATTATATATAATATATATCCTATATTATATACTATATACACATATACACAGTGGTACTTTGACTTAAGAGTTTCTTGAGATAAGAGCAGTCACTTGGTTCATTTTTTGCTTTGAGTTAAGAGCAAATATTTGAGTTAAGAGTGAAGGAAAGCAGACGTGCATTGCAGCAGCAAATGCTTAAAAATTCCTAATCTATAGCCATCCATGTATTTTAAGCAAGTAATTTGCTCTACAAACCATCTGCCATTAAAGCAACATTGTGTGAACCCACCCTAAGTGAACGGAACAAAACTGAGAATTTAAGTTTAGCGATCTCCTCCACCTCCATCTCCGGCAGCATCTTGGTCTCACTTCCAAGGTGAATACACTTAATTAAACCAGTTTATTTCTTTACATTCTCTTTTGTTATACTGTATACAGTATATTTATACAGAGTTCACGTTCATTAATAAATATGTAAAAAAAATGTGGTGGTTGTGGGGTGCGTGGAACAGATTAATGACGTTTCAATTCATTTCTATGGGAAAATTTGCATTGACGTAAGAGCGATTTGAGTTGAGAGCAAGGTCACAGGATGAATTAAACTCGTATCTCAAGGTACCACTATGTATAGGAAGATTTTCCCTATATTAGTTCTTGTCTCAGCTCCAGTGAACACAGCGTATAGTCGGATCACATCCATCTCCCACCCCCATAGTCACATTATGTCATTGCACATATAAAATACAGTTGGAGTATTTTGAGAGAAGAAACAAAATCTTAAGACTCTGGAGAGGAGCGTTTATATCACTGTTTTGGCAGCAAATTTATTCCGTGCTGCCAAGACCTGGCCGGACTATGAATGATGTTATTCTAAGACTCGCGGCTGCAGCAAGGCCGCTGATATCACTGCAGTCTGCGTTGTCTTATTTTACAGACTGGGAGCTAAAATCCGCACCCCAGCCGCAGCGTACCTGGATGTAACGATGCAAAAACCTTAGCACCTCTCGGCCATCATATACCATTTATTGTTCTCATGACTCTCAATGCAATAGAGGCATCATAAGGACCTAAATAGCACCAGGTGATGAATGAGATGCCCCTATCAGCTCTGCCCCCATTACCCTTCCCCTTGCACTTCACAGATTGGGCATCTCCTCTGAATACAGCAGATACTCAGAAATCATTCCAGCCTGACGCTAAACATTATCTTCTTGTTAACCTTAAAGGGGTTTTGCCACGATGTAATGTTGACGTGGGATCCTCCAAAATGGGTATTTAATCCCTTTTCCAAATATATGTGATTACAAAAAGTGAAGCCTGTGAGAGCTACAGCCTTCCTTACATGCCCTTGGTTTCCTGACAGTTTACATTAGACACGACCAGAAGCTGACAGGAGCTGATCTGGCTGAGCTTGCGTGTTTGCACTTCTTATCTGATGGCAGGGAACATGAACGAGCTTTGAAGGGGATAGGGAGAAAAATCCTTTGTCTTTTGTGTAGAGAATCCACTGGTTGTAATGTAATTATCTTAGTAAACATGCAGAGGTTCCCTGGCACACTGCTCAACCCCCCCCCCCTCTCCCTCTGCAGCCGTTCGTTCATGAAGGAATGAAAGAAGGCCGCCTGCTGAGCTTATCTTCTCTCCTGAGCACAGAAGAGGGAAAAATAAAACTCATATATCTTGTGCACAATACAGTTCTCCTCTGTGGATTAGCAAAACAATGTTTGCTCAGCTACAGAGACTGAGTATCAGGAACGTGCATGGGAGGTGGAGTGATGACATCACAGAGAAGGTACTTGTTTTTTTTAAATACAGAAACGCAACGCCCCTTTTTTCAAGCCTTAAGAGGGGAGTATCAGCCTGTTGGGTAAGGAAATCACTTCTTGGCAAAACCCCTTTAATTTACAAAAATGCAGAAAATTCCATTAATATTTAATCAATACACAATGAAAAGTTCTGCAACTTTATTATACAATTTGAGATTCATTGTCTCACCGTCTTCAAGATCTCTGCTTGCTGACAGAAGACATTCTCGTTTCAATCCAGAGGCTGCACATAGTTAATACTTTTCACGTCTGAGGGTTTTGGGAAATATATTAGTGCTGAAAAGCAGCTATAAAATGAGGTATATAAAGGAGCCAAGACTACTTGTTAAAACAAACAGACGTTTAAATAGGACATAACAGGGGATAAAAAGAATATGGACTACGTGTTTCTCTCTAAGCAGAGTTTCCTTAGGTCTGAGGGTTTGGTACAGTGTAGGATCCAGTCCAGACAATCCCCTGTGACCTAAACATCTTGGACTTCAGGCCAATACACTTTCATTAGATTGATAATATACAGGAGACAGATTAGCGCTGCTGATGTATTTAGCTCATACATGCCAACTCTCCCGCTTTTGGCGAGGGGGTCCCGCTATTTGCGCCCCCCCCCCCCCCCCGCTCTCCGGCAGAGTTGGTATTTCTCCCGCCGCCAGCAGGCGGCAGGGGCTCTTTAACTGACCGCGGCGACAGAGTAGCGCTGGTGCGCTACTCTGGCGCCGCTGGACCGCTCCTACAGGCGGGTGAAGCGGCCGCTGCGCCCGCTTCACCCACCCGGAGTCTCGCTGTGCAGGGAGGAGGCAGGGGGGATCGCACCCTCCTCCCTCCTCCCCCTGTATGTACAGCACCGGTGTGCGCCGTACATACAGGTCAGCGGCGCAGGGGAAGTGACGCGCGGTTGCACTCGCTTCCCCTGAGGAGATCGTTTTTAGGGGGGCACTACCTGGCAACAGAGGGGGCACTACCTGGCAAACAATGGGGGGCATCACACTGGCAACAGAGGGGGCACTACCTGGCAAACAATGGGGGCACTACCTGGCAACAGAGGGGGCACTACCTGGCAAACAATGGGGGCTACCTGGCAACAAAGGGGGGCACTACCTGGCAACAGAGGGGCACTACCTGGCAAACAATGGGGGCACTACCTGGCAAACAATGGGGGCACTACCTGGCAACAGAGGGGGCACTACCTGGCAAACACATGGGGGCACTACCTGGCAAACAATGGGGGCATCTACCTGGCAAACAATGGGGCATCACCTGGCAACAGAGGGGGCACTACCTGGCAAACAATGGGGGCACCTACCTGTTTAACAGAGGGCGCACTACCTGGCAAACAATGGGGGCATCTACCTGGCTCATAATGGGGGCACTACCTGGCTAACAATGGGGGCACTACCTGGCAACAGAGGGGGCAACTACCTGGCAACAGGGGCACTACATGGCAAACAATGGGGGCAATCTACCTGGCTAACAAAGGGGGCAATTACCGGATAACAATGGGGGCATCTACCTGGCAACAGAGGGGGCACTACCTGGCTAACAAAGGGGGCAATACCTGGCTAACAAAGGGGGCAATACCTGGCTAACAAAGGGGGCAATACCTGGCTAACAATGGGGGCATCTACCTGGCTAACAATGGGGGAACTACCTGGCAACAGAGGGGGCAACTACCTTGCAACAGAGGGGGCAACTACCTGGCAACAGAGGGGGCACTACCTGGCTAACAGAGGGGGCATCTACCTGGCTAACAAAGGGGGCATCTACCTGGCTAACAAAGGGGGCATCTACCTGGCTAACAAAGGGGGGCATCTACCTGGCTACAGAGGGGGCATCTACTTGGCTACAAGGGGGCATCTACTTGGCTACAAGGGGGCATCTACCTGCCTGTAAGGGGCACTACCTGGTTATGGGGGGCTACTACCTGGCTATAAGGGCATCTACCTGGCTTTCTTCCAAAGCCGTTATGCAGTTAGGTGGAGTAGGTGTGGCTTTTTGAAGGGGCGTGGCATACCGACAAGATGGGCGTGTCCATGCAAATCTCCTACTTTTTCAATTTCAAAAGTTGGCAACTATGATTTAGCTCCCAGACTGGATGTTATAATAGCAAATCCTCAGCTGTGAGCAATGCATGCTACTTTTCACCGATGGCAAGCAGAGGTATTTCATAGTTTCATAGGTTGTAAGGCCGAAAAAAGACGAGACGTCCATCCAGTTCAGCCTGTTGTGTTAAGGTGTTGATCCAGAGGAAGACAAAAAAAACCAATAAGGTAGAAGCCAATTGTCCTCATTTTAGGGAAAAATTCCTTCCCGAATCCAATCTGGCAATCGGAAAAATCCCTGGATCAATGACCCCTCTCCAGAGTCCTAAAAATGGGGAGGAAATGAAAAGCAAAAAATACAAGAAAGACACGAAAATTGTATTCAATATTCATTTACATTATAATTTACATAAAAGCTCTGGGGCCAGATCACTCACACTTCTACTGTGCAAAAATAGAGATTTCACGTATATAGTGTACAAGACCCAATGGTTACAATTCTATGGAGGAAGATACATGTGTTACTACACACCAGCCACTATGTGAGTTATACATACAATAACACCATAATGCAATTCTAAAAAACTAAGCCTAAAGGATATACTTATGCCCATGCTCAAAGGGGTTCTCTGCTTTGGACAATTCCTTAAAGGGATTTTCTCACTAGACTGTTTCATTGAGTTGCCTGTTTTTCTCACCATCTGACATAAAATCAGAATGAACCTTCCCCGTTTTAATTATTACTATTTGCCAAATGCCAGAATAATGAGAGAGATAATTTTTTAAGGCATTTTTATTACTTTCTGCAAAGTCAAAAGTTTCCATCCATTTCATTAGTATTTGGTAGCTTTGCCCTTAAACTGTAGGACTTGGATCAAATGTTTTGGATCCTTCCACAAGCTTCTCACAATAGTTGGTAGGAATTTTGGCCCATTCCTCATGACAGAACGGGTTTTAACGAGCCATTTTTGGGGAGTCTCCTTGCTTGCACCTGCCTTTTCAGCTTTGCCCATAAATTTTCAATAGGATTGAGATCAGGGATTTTTTGATGACCGCTCCAAAACATTGACTTGGTTCTCCTTAACATTGACCAGTTTGGCAATAGCTTCAGGTCATTGTCCATTTTGAAGACCCATTTCCGTCCAAGCTTTAACTTCCTGGCTGATGTCTTGAGATGTTGCTTTAATATTGCCAAATAAACTTCTTTCCTCATGATGCCATCTATTTTGTGTAGTGCAACAGTCCCTCCTGCAGCAAAATAACCCCAAAAACATGATGCTGTCACCCCTGTATTTCACAGTTGGGATGGTGTTCTTAGGCTTCCAAGCTTCTCCCTTTTTCCTCCAAAAGTAACAATGATCATTATGGCCAAACAGTTCAATTTTAGTTTTGTCAGACCACAGGACATGTCTCCAAAAATTTGGGTCTTTCTTCCTTTGTGTATTTGCAAACATTAATCTGGTTTTTCTATGTTTCTTTTGGAGTAATGGCTTCTTCCTGGCAGAGCGGCCTTTCAGCCCATGTTTATGCAGGACTTGTTTCACTGTGGATAATGATACAATCTTACCAGCTTCCACTAGCATCTTCACAAGGTCTTTTGCTTCTGTTCTTGGATTAATACATACATGTTGGACCAAAGCAAGTTAATCTCTAAAACACATAACCCATCTCCTTCCTGACCAGTATGATGGCAGGACATTTCCATCTTGTTTGTTATTGTGTATAATTGTTTGTACAAATGAATGAGGCAACTTCAGGTATCTGGAAATTGCACCCAAGGATGATCCAGACTTGTGCAAGTCCCAAATTCTCTTCCTGATATCTTGGCCGATTTCTTTAGACTTTCCCATGATGTTACACACAGAAGCAGTGTGTTTCTGGTGTACTTTAAAATACATCCACAGGTGTGTCTAATTAACTCAGATGTTGACAATAAACCAGAAGTTTGCAAAGACATGACCATCATCATATGGGCTGTCCCAAATTGTTTAAAGGCAGAGTAATCCTAGTGTATGGAAACTTTTGGCTTTGTAGAAAGTAATAAAAATGCCTTAAATTCTCTCTCTCATTATTCTGGTAATTGGCAAATAGAAATAATTTTGGTTCCTAATTGACCTAAAACGGAAGGTTTTTCTGATTTCATGTCAGATATGAGAAAAGCCTGCAGATGGGGCTTTTAATAGTGGATGGGAAACCCCTTTTGGTTTTAACTGTATAGGTACAAGTCCCAAAGGTTACAAAAAACCTAAAGAAAGGGGAAAAGGGGGGGGGGGGGGGGGGGGGGGGGGCCCGGTGGGGGGGGGGGGGGGGGGGGCGGTTGGGCCGGGGGGCGGGGAGAGGGGGGGGGGGGGGGGGGGGGGGGGGGGGGGGGGGGGGGGGGGGGGGGGGGGGGGGGGGGGGAAAAAAAAAAAAAAAAAACAACAACCAATAAAAAAAAACAAAAAACCCTAAAAACAAAAAAAAAAAAAAACAGACGGGAGGCGAGAAGGGGGCCCCAAAGGGAACTCCGGGGGAGGAATGGGGAGCCCCACCCAGGAAAGGGAAGGACTGGGGGCCCAGGAGAGGCAGAGGCAGTGGGGGGCGCCCCAGAGGCGAGCCATGGGCCGCCCAGCGAGGGGCAAGGACAGTGGGGGCCGCCCGCGAGAAAGGGCAGAGGACAGTGGGGGCCGCCCAGCGAGGAGGGCAGAGGACAGTGGGGGGGCCGCCCAGCGGGGAGGGCCGAGGACAGTGGGGCGCCCCTCAAGGGCAGAGGCCCTGGGGACCGCCCAGCAAAAAGGGCAGAGGCCCGTGGGGGCCCCCAGCGAGAGGCAGAGGGCATGGGGGGGGGCGCCCCTTGGGGGGCCAGCAGAGGGGAGCCCCCAGGGGGGAGGCAGAGGAACAGTGGGGTCCCCCAGCGAGAGGCCGAACATGGGGACCGCCCAGCGAGGAGGGCCGAGGACAGTGGGGAGCCGCCCAGCGAGGAGGGCAGAGGACAGTGGGGATCCCCCCAGCGAGGAGGGCAGAGGACAGTGGGGATCCGCCCAGCAGGAGGCAGAGGCATGGGACCCCCAGCGAGGAGGGCAGAGGACAGTGGGGGCCGCCCAGCGAGGAGGGCAGAGGACATTGGGGGCCGCCCAGATGACTACTCTCTCTGTTTCTGGGTCAGTTTTAAACTATGATTCCTGTGAAATACAGCTGCCTGTAATAAGGGGGCCTGTCTGTGTGGTTGGGGCAGCAGGAAGCTCCTGGCCGGTTCCCTTTAACTTTTCTATGCATGTAACCAAGTAGCATCAATTACCTTGGCGGCGGCCGTGGGCTGCAGCTGTGGCAGCAACATTGAGACCTCTTTTGCCAAAATGTACCAGGGCGTCATAACTGCGGTCTTTTGCTTGGATGAGACACTCGTCAATTTCCTGAAGGAAACAAGAAAGCACTTATTACCAAGAAAATCACATTATATTCCTGTTCTGGAAGAAGGAGAGAAGGAAGGGGTGGGCTGATGTACAGCATGCTCTATACAACCCCACACACGCCGGCTACTGCTCAGGAAGAGGTTGTGAAGCAGCTGACTGGTTATGGGACGCTAGACCCTTTGTCTATGATGCCTTTAGGTCATGGTCCGGTCTGCAGTAACTTTATATACTGTACATACACTTGTCTGTATCCGTATACAGTATACTGCATCCACATTCAGTCTACTGTTGTCTATCCCATAACAAATACTGCTGTAATACAAAATAATTTCAATATAAAATTTAAAGCCAAAAAATAAAATTTCTCTTTTGGGAGGCCCCTTGTTTTTTACCAAAGATCTACAAAATTTAAGTCACAATTTTATGAACCCTCCCGCTAAAAATCCAGGTAAAATTTCCCCTGTGCAGGGGAATCAGCAAGGGTAATGGGCTTGGAGGGAAATCAATAAGATCCTGGTAGGTTGTCACGGTATCGGGGGATGACGGGATTCCCCCCAAAATGTGGGTGGGGTTTTTTTTTAAAGGGCCCAAAACCCCTACCCCGTAAGGGGTTTGAGAGGCGTGACATCCATCGCTCCGGGGCCCCCAAAAAAGTAGGGGTTTGAGAAGGGGGGCAGTGAAAATTTTGTCTGCTCCCGGGCCCTACAAGTAGGGTTTGCAGAGGCAGGACATCCATTGCTCCGGGGGCCCCCTTCCCCCGTAGGGGTTTGGCCCAAAAAGGGTTCAAATGACATCTGTTGTCCGGGGGCCCCCTAAAAAAGTTTGGGTTGCAGGGGGTGCAGTGACCCTCCGCTGATCCGGGGCCCCCCAAACACAGTTGGGGGTTTTTAAAAGGGTTTTCAGTGGGCATCCGCTATCTGGGGCCCCATTTCACCGAAAGGGGTTTGGGAAAAGGTGCGTGACTTTGTCGCTCCAGGGCCTTATACACAGTAAAGGTTTGCAAAGGGGAAATGACATCCATCTTCTCCGGGGGGGCCCCATACACAGTGGGGGTTTGCGAGGTGCAAATGATTTTCCTCGCTCCGGGGCCCCCAAAAAAGTTGGGTTAGCAGAGGTTTCAGGACATCCGTCGCTTGGGGTCCATACAAAAGTAGGGTTTTGCAAGGGGGGGGCAGGGGAAAATCCCTGCCCAGGGCCCCATACAAAAGTAAGGGGGAAACCCGAGGTGCAGTGACATCCGTCCCGCTCCGGGACCCCATACCCAGTAAAGGTTACAGAGGTGCAGTGCATCCGTCTGTCCCCGGGGGCCCTTTTAAAACCGCAGGGTTTTCAGAGGTGCCCGTGGGCATCCGTTCCTTTTCCCGGGGGGCCTTCCCCAGTAGGGTTAGCAGGGTTCAGTGACAAAACCCTATGGTCCGGGGGGCCCCCCCCCCAAAAGTAGTGTTAAACAGAGGTGCAGTGAAATCTGGGCTGCCCCCAAAGGGGGCCTTTTACACACAGGGTTTGCAAAAGGTACAGTACATTTCCCTCTGCTCCGGGGGGTCAACACAGTAGGGGTTTGCAGAGGTGCAAATGAATCCTCTGCCCGGGGCCCCAAACACGTTTTTGGGTAGCAGAGGTGCAGTGGAAAATTTTTGCTCCAGGGCCCAAACACAGTAGGGTTTTGTAGGGTGGCCCGTGAAAAACCGTTTTTGGTCCAGGGCCCCCATAAACAGTAGGGTTAGCGAGGTTTTTCAATTTACATCTGTCTGCTCCGGGGCCCCCTACACAGTAGGGTTAGCGAGGGAGTGAAAATCCAGGGTCCGGGGGGCCCCAAAACCCAGTAGGGTTAGCAGAGGTTTCAGTGACATCTGTTGCTCCGGGCCCCATTAAAACCAAAGGGTTAGGCCCGAGTGCATGACATCCTCGATCCCGGGGGCCCCCTACCCAGTAGGGGGGAGCCCGAGGGCTTGCAATCCTCCAACTCCCGGCCCCATAAACAGCCCGGGTTAGCAGAGGGGCGTGACATCCCTTTCCGCTCCCGGGCCTTATACACAGTAGGGTTAGCAGAGTGCAGGGGACACCATCTTTTTCCGGGGGCCCCCTAAAAACAGTAGGGGGTTTTTTTAGAGGGGCAGGAATCCTCTGTCCGGGGCCCCCTACCCCAGTAGGGGGTTTGCAGAGGTTGCAGTGAACCGCGCTATGGGGGCTCCCTACACGTAGGGTTAGCAGAGGTGCGTGATATTTTCCCTTGGGTCCAGGCCCCATTTAAAAGTAGGGTTAGAGGGTTGAAATGAAATCCGTTGTCCGGGGGGCCCATAAACAGTTGGGTTTGCAGAGGGGCATGACATCCGTCTGCTCCAGGGCCCTTTTTCACAGCAGGGTAGCAAAAGGGTGCATGAATTTTTTCTTTTTTTCCGGGGGCCCCCCTACACAGTTAAAGGGGTTAACAGAGGTGGGAGGTTTACTTTTCTGGTCCGGGGGCCCATTTAAAAAGTAAATGTTTTGCAGAGGGGCAGTGCATCTGTCTGCTCCAGGGCCTTATACACAGCAGGGTTAGCAGAGGGCAGTGGCAACCCTCTGCTCCGGGGGTCATCAAAAGTTTTTGGGGTTTGCAGAGGTGCAGTGACATCCGTTGCCCCCGGGGGCCCCCAAAACCCCAGTAGGGATAAGCAGAGGTGCAGTGACTCTGTTGCTCCAGGGGACCATAACCTAGGGTTTGGGAGGGTGCTGGCATCCGCTGGGCCAGGGCCCCCCAAAAAAGTAGGGGGGAGCAGGGGGTGCGTGACATCCCTTTTGCTTTCCGGGCCCCCATACAAAGAAAGGGGGTTTGCAGAGGTGCAGTGACATCCCTTGCTCCAGGGCCCCATAAACAGTAGGGTTAGCAGAGGTGCCGTGAATCTGTCTGCTCCAGGGCAACCCTCACAGTAGGGTTAGCAGAGGTGCAGTGAAAATCCGGTTTTGGTTCCCGGGGGCCCCATACACAAATAGAGTTAGCAAAAGGTGCAAATGGGCTTCCCGTCCCGCTCCAGGGGGCCCTTTTACAAAAAGCAAGGGGTTAAACAAGGGGCAGTGATAAACCGCCCGCTCCAGGGCCCCATACACAGTAAAGGGGTTTGCCCGAGGTTAGTGACATCCCTCTGCTCCGGGGGCCCCAAAAACAGTAGGGTTAGCAGAGGTTCATAAATTTCCCTCTGCTCCGGGGGGGCCCCCAAAAACCCGTTTGGGTTGCCCGAGGTGCCGTGATATCCCCTCTGCTCCGGGGGGGCCCTTCACGTTGGGTTTGGGAGAGGAACAGTGACATCCCCCTTCCTTTTACCGGGGGGCCCCTTTTCACGTAGGGTTTAGAAAAGGTGGGAGTTTACATCCCTCTGCTCCCGGCCCCCCCTTTAAAAGTTGGGTTACAGAGGTGCGTGACATCTATCTGCTCCAGGGCCCCTTAAAACAGGAGGGGTTTGCAGAAAGGGGCAGGCATCTGTCGGGTCCGGGGCCCCATAAAACATAGGGTTAGCAGAGGTTTCCAAATGGGCACCCGTCTGGGTGGGGGGCCCCCCTACACGTAGGGTTTGCAAGGTGAAATGACAACCTTTTGCTCCCGGGCCCCCATTCACGAAAGGGGGTTTGCGGGGTGCAGTGACATCCGTCTCTCCCGGGGGGCCCCATACACAGTAGGGGTTTGCAGAGGGCAGTGACAACCGTCTTTCCGGGGGGCCCCCTACCCCAGTATGTTTTTCAAGGTGCAGTGACATCCGTCTGGTTTCCCGGGGCCCCCCAAAAACCGTATGTTAGCAGAGGGGCAGTGACATCCCCCTCTCTCCGGGGCCCCTTCACAGTAGGGTTTGCAGAGGTGCCCGTGAAAATCCATCTGCTCCCGGGCCCCCTACACAGTAGGGTTACAGAGGTGCAAGGACCCTCCGTCTGCTCCCGGGGGCCCCTTTCCAGTTAAAGGGGTTTGCAGAGGGGCAGTGACTTTTACCCGCTCCAGGGGGCCCCCTAACGTAGGGTTTCAGAGGTGCAGGCATCCCGTCTTTCTCCAGGGTCCATACACAGTAGGGTTTGCAGAGGTGCCGTACATCTGTCTGTCCAGGGCCTTATACCCCCGAGGGTTTTGCAGAGGGGTTTCATGAATCTATCGTCCAGGGGCCCCCTTTCACAGTAGGGGTTTGCAGAGGTGCAGTGAACCGTCTGCTCCAGGGCCCCATACACATAAAATATCTAAACTATCTACTATTTTTAATTTTTTCTATTTATCATTTATTTTATCTATCTCAATCTTCTTCTCTTTTCTTTCTATCTCAAATCACTATCTATCTATCTATCTCATATCTTATCTATCCCATCTATCAAACTCATATTTTTATCTATTATCTATCTACTTTTATCTATCTATCTCATATCTATCTATCCCTTTTATCTATCTATTTTATCTAATCTAATTTTTTATCTATCTTTTTAACTCTTTTTATCTATCTCATAACTATCTATCTATCTATTTCCCTATCATCTATCTTCTTCATTTATCTATCATCTCATATCTATCTATTCATATCTTTCTTTTCTTTTTATCTTCTTTTCTATCTTCATCTATCTATCTATCTAACATCTATCCCCTATCCAAAATCTATCTCATATTATCAAAAATCTATCTCCTATCTATCTCATATTTTCTATCTCATATCTAAACTATCTAATCTATCTATCTATCCCATTTTCTATTTATTCCATTTTTATCTATCTTTTTCTATCTATCTATTATTCATATCTATCTATCTCATACTATCTATCTCATATCTATCTATCTATCTTTTCTATCTAACTAACCCATTATCTTCCCCATATCTATCTATCTATCTATTCATATCTATTCCCATCTATTTTTCTATCTATTAAAAACTTTATCTATTATCTAAACTACCTTTTCTATCTGTCAAATATCTATCTACTATCTATCTTTTCTATTATTCATATCTATCTACCTTTTTTCCCTCTTAAAAATTCCCCCTTTTTATCTGTCTATTTTCCAAATATTCATTTTTTAAATAAATATCTTGTTTTAAATTACCTTTTCTTTCGAGGATAATGTAGGGTGCACAAAATTTTTTTTTTAGAGAAAAGGGTGGATCCCTTTTTTGTAGGGGGACCAGTAACCAGGCCACAAAAGCAATTTTCAGCTCGTAATAAAAAAAGGGAAAACCCAAGGATAAAAAAATAACAATCAATGTCCTCTATGTCAAAAAGCAAATAACCCTTTTAAAAACAAAACAAAAAACCTTCAGGACTTCCAGTCTTGTTTATTCCGGCCCTTTAAAAGGGGAAACCTTTTCAGTTTTAACCTGTATTGGTCTGCGGGCTGCATGTTATAGAGCAGGAGGAGCTTGATATAATATTCTGTGGGGAAAGAATCAGAAAAAATTTGAATCCAAACACGCTTTAAAAAAGGAGTCCCTTTGGGGGGTTTATCAGGGGTTTTTCAGAATTCTCAGTATAAGTGAAAATTAAAAGAAATAGCTGCAAATTTACGATAACCCCCCGCCCAATTTGGGCCCTTAACCCCCGAATTTTGCAAAAATATTGATCTGCTCAGCTCCTCAATGCTCATACATCAGATAGCAGGTTCAATGTGACAGGTTCCCTCTTAGTGTAAAGTGCCAGTATTGCTGCCATATATTCTGTATATCGCACCAGACCACGAGTGACTGAAGTCCTAGCCCTCTGGGATAAAAAAAAATCCATCCTTTTACCACCTTAAATATAGATCTTAAAACTAACCAGACTATGAAGCAGCTGAGTCTGGGATTGTGTGACTATTGGCTTTATTGTGTGAGCACTATATAGATATTATTATTATTATAGTTGGACACAGTGCATTATTTGGGGAGTAAACGGTGGTATTAAATGAGCACTGTAAAGTCGAATTATGTGGACTCTATAAAAGTATCATTGAAACACTGTATAGTAGTATTATCTGGACACTACATGGCGTGTGGGCAATGGTTGGCGGTATTACCCTGTTTCCCCGAAAATAAGACAGTGTCTTATATTAATTTTTGCTCCCACAGACGAGCATAAGCAGCCAAACTCTGAATTTCATAACTAAAAATGCACTATGTCTTATTTTCGGGGAAACAGGGTATGTATGGCTGCTTTATGTGGAAGTATTTGGGCAGGTTTATCAAGGCAGTTGTGCCTGAATTCTGGCTCAATTTGCGCCAAAAATAATGTCTTAAAAGCTTTTTGCCACATTTACTATGTGTTTTTAGACAGTTTCAGACTCTTGTGCGCCTTGTCCGACAAAGGGGTGTGGTTTATGGAAAAGGGGTGTGGCTTAAATACGGCAAAAAATGAATTTTGTCGCGGTTTACTTAATTGTGGTACAAATTTAGACTAGACAGTTCTAGCCTGCACCAGATTTATCAACACTATGATAAATGTGGTGCATTGTAAGACTGTCTAGTCTAACTTTACATTGTCTAAGGGTATGTTCACACGGCTTTTTTTTGGGGCACATTTCGCCGCGTATTTTGTGGCGTACTGCACTTAATACGTGGGGAAATGCGCCCCATAATTATGGTAATTCATAGCTCTCATAGAGAACTATGGATTACGCATCCTATCCCCACTCGTACAATACGACTGTATTGTACGCACAGGGAGATAAGTGACATGTCAATTACTTGCGGCGATTTCGCACCGCGAGTAATGCATGTCAATGGGGCCAGCGAGCTGCCGCCCCCCCCCTCCCCCTCTGTGCCGCAGCAGTACTCGCGTATTAGCGCAAGCTCCCGAAACACATGATGTACTGCGGCGGGAGAGTTAGACACTATTGATAAATCTGCCCCATTGTGTGTACCATCTGTATCCGGAATGGAGTTTATAGTGGTAGCAGCCGGTGCTGCAGCCTTTTTAGGATGTTCATGCTATAGATCAGTGGCCTGCAAACTGCGGCTTTCCAGCTGTTGGGAAACTACAACTCCCATCATGCCCACTGATATAGATTATATAAATGCATGATGGGAGTTGTAGTTTCCCAACAGCTGGAGAGCCGCAGTTTGCAGACCACTGCTATAGATAATGGTCACCTTCTACACAACAGAAAACCACGCACGTGCTCTGCCGTATACTCACCAGCACATGAAGATGTCTGTAAATGTTTCTAACGTCATGAAAAGTGCAAATATGATCCAGTACATCATCCACTTCACCTGGACAAGACAGAAAGAAAGGAAGGATAGCAAGTTGTTCTATGGAGAAACACAACTCTGACAACAATGCTCCAAAATAAAGGGGTTCAGCACCCAGAGCCATCTTAACAGCATTATGGGCTGCCGGGCATAACACTGCAGTGGGCCCTGCCCAAATACATGACATCACACTAGGCCATGCCTCTTGCCATCCCCAAACACACCCATATTATGTACCAGCCTACAAGACTAATTGGCAGATCAGGGAGCCTATGGCTCCCTTCTCCACCATGGCTTTTAACTGTTTGCACATCCAAAAAACACACAGTTAAATTCCTGAGACATACATATACCCACCACCTGGGGCCCCCATCCTTGTGGGGCCCCCGGGCAACTGCCCAATGGAAAAGATGGCCCTGTCAGCACCTCTGTCATATCACATGGTCAAGTGGATTTTCTCTTATAGTTCACCTTCATCTATTTTCTAACCATAAACCCTCTGAGCACAAGAAGCAAAGATCCTCAGCCGATCACTGCGACACAGCTTGGAGACAGGGGTGCCAATAGGGCAGTACAGGCAGTATTCCTGTCAGGGGCCCTAATCAAAAAGGGGCCCACTGATATGTTAAAAAATAGGAGCTAGTAATGGGTGGGGGCCCCATTTGATTTGGCTGTATGGGGCCAGGAAATGGTTATAAGATGACTGATGGCAGCCCTGCATGGAGATGTCAGTGTCTCTGATGTATGTAGATGGCTCCTACTAGCAGAGAACCTTTGACATCTCCGGACAGGTCTGTTTTAGTAAATCCTTGTGTTCTCCATGAAATCACAATTCCAGAGCCTCTTCTCTTATATCTCTGTGTTGTGCTGTTCCTCTGTTATTCCTCCTGGAAATGTATTCCTGAATCAGTCAGGAAGCAAGTGGAAAAAAGTCGACCCGGCGCACGTGGAAAAAGGGATCAATGCCTTGGGTATTGGCGAAAATAAAATGTCTTTATTCTTAAAAATGCAAAGGTATGAAGCTTTCAAACTATTAAAAGCAACTGACACTAGTGTACAATAAAACTTAACGCGTTTCGCACAGTATACCTGTGCTTCTTCACGAATCAGGCAGATGGGCGTTACCAATTGGGGGTGGTTCCCTGCGCACACTGATTGTCAACTCTGATTGGACAATGTCAGAGTGTGCAGGGACACTCCCTCAATCAGGAACACCCAGTTGACAGATTCAGTTATACATTCCCAGGAGGAATAACAGAGGAACAGCACAAAACGGCGAGGCCAAGACAAAATCAGTCACAGCGTCGGACACTTTTTTTCTCCGCACGGGCAGGATGTAACATACATACTATGTTGGACCAGACCTGCAAGCATCAGATAGGTCTATATAGTTTCATTTTTAAAAACAGCCAGGTCTTGGCGCTCGCCCCAGGATCGGCCCGTGTATATCCGGCACGGCTGGCAGTGTATAATAACATTATAACCTAGAATAGGAACACACAGTCTTGCTGAATGTTATGGAACATTTCTTTGATTCCCTAAAGCAAACGTAGTCGTCTCTGCTTTGGTTTTTCAATGGATTTTTCCACCATAAATGTGGTTTTCTCTCTCAGCTATGTGGGTCGTCTGCTGACTGTGCTGCAATTTCACTCATGTTTAATTAACAGTTTCGGTGCCAGGGGCAGAGGCGCAGGTTTCTGCATCCTCCAGCCTTTCTCTGCTGGGAGACTACACGGTGGAGTTATCAGTAACTGGCACTCGTCTCTGCTATCTATCTGCACATACAACACACAGCAAACTCCGGAGAGACGAGGTGACCCCGAATTATCTGACAAAACCATACGGTGCAGGGATGGCAGGAAGGCGACCTCTACGTATTGGATACAATATAGATGTTTGTAGCTGCTATCGGGCCCCGGGAGAGAAAGGGCCCAAATCTTGCTGGTTGATGGCCCATTCCATTTCCTACTAGGTTTTGGGAACATACGCATGAATCCAAGCTGTCCACTTGGGGGTGTAATAGCCTTAGTGACCTCCAAGAGGGCATAGAGGGGGACACAAAACAACATACCTCTCTTCCCGAAAGGCGTAGTCTCACTAGATTGATTCCTATTACCTCAGTCCTGCTTTCTTGGTTTCATTTTGAATTCAGGGGCGTGTTTACTGGCTTCCACTAGGCTGCAGAAGAAACCAGTTCTGTAGCTATAGCAACCAGCGCTGGCAGCCTATCAGGAGAGACTGAACAGGTCTGTAGCTATAGCAACCAGTGCTGGCAGCCTATCATGAGGGACTGAACAGGTCTGTAGCTATAGCAACCAGTGCTGGCAGCCTATCATGAGGGACTGAACAGGTCTGTAGCTATAGCAACCAGCGCTGGCAGCCTATCAGGAGAGAGAGAACAGGTCTGTAGCTATAGCAACCAGCGCTGGCAGCCTATCATGAGAGACTGAACAGGTCTTTAGCTATAGCTACCAGTGCTGGCAGCCTATCATGAGAGACTGAACAGGTCTGTAGCTATAGCAACCAGTGCTGGCAGCCTATCAGGAGAGACTGAACAGGTCTGTAGCTTTCCTATCAAAAGAGATTGAACAGGTCTGTAGCTATAGCGACCTGAGGAGCTGATGCAGCCCATACAAGAGGGGATATCCAGGAATAGGTAGGACACTGGTAATGGATAGATATATTGCAAAGTGACTTGTTTTAACAAGATCTTTAACATAAAAAGCAGCAATCCCTGTAGTGAGACAACCCCTTTAACCCCCTTTGTTGGAAAATTTTAAAGTTTCCCTTTTTTTTACCCCGGTTCCCGAGTTTTTTTTTTCTGTCAACGTAGCTGTAAGGGGAGGGGGGGGGGGGGGTTGCTTTTTGGTGGAGAAGTTG
Organism: Phyllomedusa bahiana; assembly: GCA_025379985.1. Taxonomy (NCBI): domain Eukaryota; kingdom Metazoa; phylum Chordata; class Amphibia; order Anura; family Hylidae; genus Phyllomedusa; species Phyllomedusa bahiana. Next base: position 98,906 of record JAODAL010006836.1, read on the forward strand.
TATTTTTAAAAGTCCCATTAGGTGCACCATGTAATTAGGTAGCCCAAAAAATAATTATTTGTGGGGTGGGAAACATAGCACAACTTGGGGGTTTGTTTTTATGAAGTTAATCCAGGGAAATAAATGACGTCAGCTGTATTCTGTGGATCACTACGGCTCCGGCTATGCCAGATTTATAGTTTTCACTATGTTTACTACTTGAAAACAAAAAAGTTTTTTCTAATTTATTTGCATTGTTATTTTCTGAGACCAAAAGCTTTTATTTTTGTGTCACATTGAGGTTGTGTGATGGCTTATTATTTGCAGCACCAGGTGCAGTTTGTATTAGTACCAATTTGTTTCATGGTGAAATATTTTTAGATAGAGGAGTAGATATATAGATAGACAGATAGATAGATAGATAGTAGATGATATGAAATAGTAGTATGAGAAGTAGTAGATAATGAAAATTAGAAGTAGATATGAGATAGTATTAGATAGATATGAGATATAGATAGATAGTAGATAGTTAGATAGATAGATAGATGATAGAGGATTATATAGATAGTAGTAGATAGATAGGGGATAGATAGATATAGATAGATAGATAGTAGAGAGATAGATAGTAGAAAGATAGTATGAGATAGATAGTAGAAAAAATTGAGATGATATTAGTAGATATGAAATAGATAGTATGAGATAGTAGAAGATAGATAGATATGAGATAGATAGTAGATGATAGATAGTAGATAGATAGATAGAAGTAATATGCGTGATAGGAGATGTATGAGATAGATATGGGGTAGATAGATAGATATGAGATGTAGTTGATATGGATAGATAGATAGATATGGATAGATATAGATAGATAGTATGAGATAGATAGATATGAGATGATAGTGATGTTTTTGCCCCCTCTTCTCTGTCCAACTATCGCCCTCTCACTGCCCCCTTTTTGCATCCAAACCCCTCGAGCAGCACGTCTATTTTCGTGTCCCCCCACCTCTCCTCCAACTTTTCCCCTTTGACCACTCCAAAAAAGGTTTCCCCCCCCAAACCCTCCACTGAAACTCCCCAACCCAAAGGTCACCAACGCCTAGTAACTGCTAAAGCCTCACCCCCCCTACTCTGTGTTTCTCCCCCTAGACCTGTTCTGCCTTTGACATGTCGACTTCCCCCCTGCTAAAAATCCTCTCCTTCCTCGGCATCACGGACTGGCCCTCTCCTGGTCTCCTTTACCTCTCTGAAGGACATTTCAGCTCTTCACCCCTGCACCACCTCCTCCTCCCACCCGCTCTCTGTTGGGCCCCTCGGGGTCAGTCCTGGGCCCTCCCTTCTCTATCTACACTCTTGGTTGGGTCAGCTCTGCCTCGCTGGCTTTTATTACCCCTGTATGCGGACGACACCCAGTTTATATTCTCGGTCCTGAATTTAAATCCCTTCTCTCCCCGGGTCCCAAAATGCCGATCATCCTTTCCTCCTTCTTCTCCTCCCCTCGCTTAAAAAAAAATGTAGATAAAAAAAGAATTATATTTTCCACCGTCCCTCTTCTCCCTCCACCTGATTTCAATTTATGTTAATGGCCCAAAACCCTTCCCAGTCCACAAGTCCCGCTGCCTTGGGAAACCTTTGACCCCCTTTATCCTTCAAACGCAATCCAAACCCTCACCTCTGCTGCCCCCTCCACCTGAAAAAAAATTTCTCGAAACCGCCCCCTTTCCCCAACTCTGACATAAAAAAAGTAGTCCACGCCTTTTCATCTCCCCTAGTATGCAAAATCCTTTTTAGGCCCCCCGCTAGCACCCTCGCTCCCCTCCAATTTACCCAAACTTTCCCGTCTGATTACTCTCTCCTCGTCTCCTCTGCCTCTCCCCTCTGCCTCCTTACTGGCTTCCCATTGCCCCGCGAATCCAGTTCAAATTACTAACCCGACCTACAAGGGCTTCCCTAACCCCTCCCCTCCATACATCCTTTCCCTAAACTCCAGATACCTCCCCTCCCCAATCTCCGCTCCTCACAGGACCTTTCCTTGTTCCCCCTCTCAGCTCCTCCCCAACCCTCTCCAAGACTTCTCCCGTGCTTCACCCACACTTGGAACTCATTAACCCAAAACATCAGGGCTCTCCCCAAAATTTCACCGTTTCAAAAACAACCCGAAAATCCCTCTTTTGGAGCCCCAAACCCCCACTAACCCCCACCAAATACACCCGGGCCCGCAAAATGTCTGCCCCTCACCTTCTGTTCTCCCCTTTTTTCCCTTTTAGATTGTAAGCCCCCGCGGGCAGGGGCCCCCTTTCCTCTCTGTTTCAGTTATAGTCATTTTTGTCACCATTTTATTTTTTCAATATTTGTTATGTATGTAATTCCCCCTTTAAAGTACAGCGCCCCGGAATTAATGGCGCTCTAAAAAAAAATAAAAATAATAAAATAAAAATTTTAATAATTGTAGTAGATAGAGATAGATAGAATGATAGAGATAGATAGAAAATTGAGATAGATATGAGATAGATAATAATAGATGATTAAGATTGCGATAGATAGTATATAGTTTTGAGATAGATGATATGAGATAGTTATGGTTAGATAGTAGATATGAGTTGTAGATAAAAGAAGATAGATATGCGAGATAGATAGATAGATAGATAGATAGATAGATATTAGATAGGTAGATAGTTATGAGATAGATAGATAGATATGAGGATAGATAGTTTGATATGAGATAGATAGATAGATTTGAGATAAATATGCGATAGATAGATAGATATGAGATAGTTTAGATATGAGATAGATATGATTTTAGATAGATAGATAGATAGATAGATATGAGATAGATAGATAGATATGAGATAGATAAGATAGGCAGATAATGTGATAGATAGTATGAGATGATAGATAGATAGTTATGAGATAGATAGATATGAGTTAGATTGAGATAGTAGATGATATGAGATAGATAGATAGATAGATATGAGATAGATAGATATGAGTAGATAGATATGAGATAGATAGATAGTTTAGATATGAGATAGATATGGATAGATAGCGATAGATAGATAGATACATAGATAGATAGATAGATAGATAGATAGATAGATAGATATGAGATAGATAGATAGATATGAGATAGATATGAGATAGATAGATAGATAGATAGATAGATAGATAGATACGAGATAGATATGAGATAGATATGAGTAGATATGCGATAGATAGACAGATAGAGAGATAGATAGATATGAGATAGTTTAGATAGATATGAGTTTAGATATGCGATAGATAGATAGATAGATAGATAGATAGATATGAGATAGATAGATAGATATGAGATAGATAGATAGATAGATATGAGATAGATAGATAGATAGATAGATAGATAGATAGATATAGGGAAAATTACAGTGCTTTGCAAGCCCCGAAACGGGAGATTGCAAGCTGGCTATAATAAAGGGAACACTACTTGGACTAGAGCGCTTAGTAAGGATTAAGCACAATAGGGCTGAATATCTAATAAATTATTTAATTATATATTTTAGCACATAACGCGTTTCACGGGTCTCAGCCCGCTTCTTCAGATATGCACAGGAAGACACAAAATGGCAACAACTTATACCATTAGTATCAAAACGAGGCTGCATAGTAAACAAATAAAATTCATTCACAAAAAGGCAAAACATACCAGGAACTGCATGTTTCACGGATCTATAACATATTCAAAAGCATTTTTTTAAAAAATATAATTACATAAAAATCGTTATAGTGAAAACTTGTATATTTATAAAATATATATCTAAAAAAAGGGGGAAGGGGGGGTACCCAACTTTAATAAAAAACTTTTTGTTAAAAAATAAAAAAATAAAAAATAAAATAAAAAATGATAACATTAGGAATAAAAAAGTACTTAATAAAAATTATATATATTGATATAATATAGAAGTACAATATTTATAACATATATCTGGAGAAGTGAGGATATGTTTCTAAATAATTTATTAGATGATAGCATCCTGGATTTCATTCAAACCATGAGGCTCCAAGGTATTAAGTTTGTACTTTCCAATTATTTCCCCTTTTTAAATCAACATTTTAGCCTAACCCGGCAATCCTCTCCCGATACGTTCAATGGGTTGTTTTAAAAAAAATTTAGGATTCTGATTTTTGTGGACCCCCCAAAAGGGTTTACGGGGGCGGCCCTATAGGAAAGTCTGCCTGCATGGCATCTACCGATGGTTATTCAATCTAGGGGAAAAGTTTTGGGGATGGTTTTCCCCATATTGATTTTTACAGAGCATGTAAAAAAATTTATATAAAAATAGGGGCACTATTACATGATAGATTTTTTTCATTTTTAAAAACCCCTTTTTTGGGTTTCTGAAGAGGTAAAAATAAATTTTGATGGGCCCAAATTTTTTTACAACATTTTAAAAAATAGAAATTTCCCCAAAAAGGGAAATTTAAAATGTATCTTTCCCCTTTTCGGGGGTTGCAAAGCACTTAAATTTTTCCCCTTTTTCATACCCGGGGTTTTCCCCCTGGGGAAACCGAGGCGGGAAACCCCGGGGTGGGAGCTGGTCCTTTTTATCTCTTCCAGAGAGAAAAGTGATTATCGAGCTGTACCGTTCCCCTTTTCCCGCAACAAAAAGGGGAAACCCCTGACCTGTTTATTTCTCAAACGGTTTTTGGGTTTACGGGAAAACCCCCATCTGCGCTTTCTTTTCATTTTAAACCCCTTTTGGGGACTCGTCTCCCCCCAGCCCGACGAGCGCCCCCTCCTTTATTTAGATAGAAAAGATATGAGATAGATTTGATAGAAGTTTTGGGGATAGATAGATAGATTAAAAGATATGAGTGATAGATTTGATAGTTAGATAGAAGATAGATAGATATGCGATAGATAGGGGTTTGATATGGAAAAGTTTTGAGATAGATTGAAAAGATATTTAGATTGTTTAAAAGTATGAGGGTAGATAGATAGTTTTGAGGTTTGATATGAGATAGTAGATAAGGAAGAGATAGTATGGATAGATAGATGTTTTGTTTTTTTTAAACCCCTTTTTCTCGGGTCCAACAATCGCCCCATCTCCCCCCCCCTGCCCCCTTTTTGGCACCCAAATCCTCGGCAGAAAGTCTATCTTCGTGTCCCCCACTCTCCTCCAACTCTCCCTTGCCCCCACCCCAAAAAGGGTTTTCCGACCCAAACCCACTCCACTAAAACTCCCCTAACCAAGGTCCCCAACGACCTTTAAGAAAATTGCTAAGACCCCCTCACGCCCCTACCCCTTTTCCCTTCTCCTCCTGGGCCTTTGCCCTCTGCCTTTGACACGGGTTCGGACCATTCCCCCCCTGCTAAAAAATCCTCCCCCTTCCCGGCATCAGGGGACCGGGCCCTCCCCGGGATCTCCTCTTACCTCTCTGAAGGGACATTCGGTCTTCACTCCTGCACCACCTCCCCTCCCCCGCTCTCTGTTGGGGGGCCCTCGGGGGTAGTCCTGGGGCCCCCCACCCCTCTTCTCTATTTACACTTTTTGGTCGGGGGTTCAGTCATAGCCTGCTTGGTTTTCATCCCCACCGGGTATGCGGAGGGACCCCCGGGCTTTTTATTCCGGTCCTGACATTAACCCCCCTTTCCCCCGGATCCCAAAATGCCGAATCCCATTTCCTCCTTCTTCTCCCCCCTCGCTTTAAAACTAAATGTAGAAAAACAAAATTTCTTCATTTTTTCCAAACGCCCCTCTCTTTTCCCTCCCCCTGATCTCTTTTCACTGTTAATGGCCACACCCTCTCCCCAGCTCCACAAGGTCCGCTCCCTTGGGGAAAAACCCCTTTTGACCCCTCTTTACCCCCCCTTAAAAAACCCGCACATCCAAGCCCCTCCCTGTTTGCCCTCCACCTGAAAAATTTTTCTCGCACCCGGGCCCCAATTCCTAAACTCTGAAAAATTATAAAACGCTAGTCCACGCCCTCATATTTTCCCGCCAAAGACTACTGAAAAATCCTTCTTCGGCCCCCCCAGCTGGGCACCCCGCTCCCCCCCAAATCCATCCTAACTCTGCTCCCCGTCTGTTTCACCTCCCCCTTCGTATCCTCTCCCCTCCCCCCTCTGCCAACCCCTTCCAATGGCTTCCCTTTTCCCCAGCGAATCCAGTTCTTTTTAAATAACCCTTCCAAAACAAGGCTCTTAACCTCTCCCCTCCATACATCTCTGCCATAACCCTCCAGAAAAACCTCCCCTCAGAAATCTCGCCCCCTCACAGGAAACCTTCTCCTCTGTTCCCCTCCTCATCAGCTCCCCCAAACCAAACGTCTCCAAAAAACTTCTCCCGTGCTTCACCCACACTCCCGGGGTCATTAACCAAAACTTTAGACTTTCCCCACTTTCACCAGTTTTTAAAAGCCCAAACCCGAAAATCCATTTTCTTCAGGAGGGCCTTTCAACCCCATAACCCCACCCCCCCACTTTCAACCCCGGCCCCGCAAACATGTTGGGCCCCCCACCTTTTGTCTCTCCCCTTCTTCCTTTTAGATTGTAAACCCTCGCGGGGGAGGGCCCCCCTTTCCTCTCTGTTTAGTTTTAGTCATTTTTTTCACCATTGTATTTGTTCAATATTTGTTTATGTATGTAAATTCCCCTTTAAAAGTACCCGCGCCCTGGGAAATTTAAAGGCGCCCCTAAATAAATTTAAAAATAATAACAATAATAATAATAATTAAAAGTAGATAGAAAGAGATAGATAGGGTTGTTAAAGGGGGATAGTAGATAGGTATGAAGGGTAGATATGAGATTGATAGATAATAGATTTGAAAATATTGATATGCGATAGATAGATAAAATTGGGTATAAGGGTAGATAGATATGAGATAGATATGAGTTAGTTTTTAGATTTTGAATGATATGAGATAGATTGGATATAAAAAGTAATAGATATGCGATAGATAGTAGATAGAAAAGATAGATTTTGATTGGTGATTGATATGAAAATAGATAGATAGAAAATTTGGGTAGATTTTTTAGATTGAGATAGATAGATAGTAAAGAGTTTTAAAAATGCGATAGATAGATAGATATGAGGAAAAGATAGATATGAGATGAATATGAGATAGATAGATAGATAGGGTAGTTAAAATATTTAGATAGATAGATAGATAAGAGATAGATTTGATAGGCAGATATGAGATAGTAGATAGGGTTTGATAGATAGATATTTTGAGTAGATAGATATGAGATGATATGAGATAGATGATAGATATGGATAGATAGATAGATAGATATGAGATAGATTTGATATGAGATAGATAGATATGAGATAGGTTTGATAGATATGAGATTTGATTTGAGATTATTTCGAAAAGATAGTAGTTGAAAAGATAGATAGATAGATATGAGATAGATAGATGTAAGAAAATAGATATGAAGATAGATAGATAGTTTGATAGATAGATAGATAATATGAGATAGATATGGGATAGATATGCGATTGATAGACAGAAAAGAGAGATAAGGGTAGATATGAGATTGATAGATAGTATGAGATAGATATGCGATAGAAAAGTAGATAGATAGATTTGTGATAGATATGAGGGTAGATTTGATAGATATGAGATAGATAGTTTGAAAAGATAGGGGATAGATAAAATAGATAGATAGATGATTGATAGGATATAGGGAAAAAATTTCGTGCTTTGCAAGCCCGAAAAGGGGAGTTGCAAGCTGAATATAATAAAATTTTCCCCTACTTGGACTAGGCGCTTTGTAAGGATTTAAACATAATAGGGCTGAATATCTAATAAATTTAATTATATAAATTTTGTACATAACGCGTTTTACGGGTTCAGCCCCCTTCTTCAGATATGCCCCAGGAAGACCCCAAAATGGCAACAAATTATACCATTGTATCAAAAACGAGGGTGCCCTAGTAAACAAATAAAAAAATTTATTCACAAAAAGGCCCAAAAAATACCGGGAACTGCATTTTTTAAACCCGATCTAAAAATATTTAAAAGGGAATTTTTTTTTAAAAAATATAATACTTTTTAAAACGTTTTTAGTGAAAAAAAAGTATATTTTAAAATATATATCTAAAAAAAAATGGGGGGTACCCAACTTTAATAAAAAAAACTTTTTTTTTAAAAAATAAAAAATTTAAAAATAAAAAAAAAATAAAAAAATTTTAAAAATATGAATTTAAAAAAATACTTAAAAAATTATATTATTAGATTTATATAAAAATACAATTTTATAACATATATTTGAAGAAGTGAGAATATGTTTCAAATAATAAAATTTTTTGGGTTTGCATCCCGGATTTCGTTCAAAACCCTTTTACCCTTTAAAATTTTAAGTTTGTACATCCAAATATTTCCCTTTTAATTAACTTTTAGCTTATCAGGGGCAATTTCCCCTTTCGATACGATCAATTGGGGGTTTTTTAGAAAAAATAGGATCTCTGATGTTGTGGCCCCCAAAAGATGACGGGCAGGCTATAGGTAAGGTGCCCTGCTGGATCTTACCCATGGTTATTCAATCTAAAGGGAAAAATTTTTTTTTTGGAGGGGCTTTCCCACATATTGCTTTTTACAGCAGATGTAATTAAAAAATATAAAATAGTACTATTTCATGAAGTTTTTTTTTCATTTTTTTTAAAAAACCTCTTTTGTTGCTGAGAGGTAAAAGTATTACTGATGACTATTTCTTTACAACATTTACATATAGAATTCCCACAAGGAATTCTATATGTATCTCCCGTTTCGGGGCTTGCAAAGCACTGTAATTTTCCCTATTGCATACCTCGGCGTCCTCCTGGAAAACCGGAGGCGGGGAACCGGGATGGGAGCTGTCCTTCTATCTCTTCACAAAAGGATAAAGTGATTATACGGCTGTCCGTATCTTGTACAGAACAAAAGGTGAGCACCTGACTGTTCTATTTAATATGGAAGATAGAAGAAGATTGAGTTTTTTTATTTGTTGGATGATTAAGGGGGATAATATGGATAGATAGATATGAATAGTAATAGGGGTAGATAGATATGAGATAGATAGATAGATAGATATGAGATAGATAGATGAATAGATAATGAGATAGATTAGATAGATAGTTTGATATGAGATAGATAGATAGAAAAGATATGGGGATAGATAAAATAGATAGATAGATTTGATAGATAGAATTTGTAGTATGAGATAGATAGATATGAGATAGATGATAGATATGGATAGATAGATAGATAGGGTAGATAGATATGAGATAGATTTGATATGAGATAGATAGATAGATAGATATGAAGATTTAGATAGATAGATATGAGATAGATAATATGAGATAGATAGATAATAGATAGATAGATATGAGATAGATAGATAGATAAGATAGATAGAATTTTGAAAATAGATAGATAGATATAGATAGAAGAGTAGATATGAGATAATAGATAGATAGATAGATAGATAGATAGATATGGGTAGATAGGGAAAAGATATTAGATAGATAGATAGGAGATAATAAGATATAAAATGATAGATATGAGATATTTAAAGATATGAAGATAGATATAGATAGATAAAAGAGATAGATAGATAGGTATGGGATAGATAGATATAATTTTTTGAGATAGATAGAGGTATAGAGGGTAGATAGAAGATAGATAGATAGTAGATAGCTAGAAAATAGATAGATATGGAGATAGATATAAAAATAGATAGTTAGATATGAGAAAAGATAGATAAGATAGATAGATAGATAGATAGAAAAGATAGGAGGAGATAGATAAAGAGATAGATGAAGATAGATAGTAGATAGAAAGATAGATAGATAGGAAAATGCTGATCCCAATGGGGAAGATGCAGAACCCCGCGCACAAACTCACTGATTTCTCACAGAAGATATAAAAAGAAAGAGTGGTCTTTATTTATAAAAACGCAATAAGCTAATGTTTATTCCTCAGACTTCAGAGGAAGCGCGGGAGCTGCGCGAAACGCGTCAAGTCCAGTTTATATTGTCTTTTAATTTTTTTAAAATATGCAGTAACATGAGTTTATTGCGTTTTTATAAATAAAGACCACTATTTCATTTATATCTTCTGTGAGAAATCAGTGAGTTCTGTGCGCTGGGTCTGCATCATCCCCATTGGGATCAGCATTTTCTATTATACCAAGTACATGCCATTATTGAGACCACTGTTGCCATGATAAGGGCAACGGACAATAGCCCTGTATGCCTGTTTGAGAGTTGTGCCTCATCGCACAACTCAATAAGGTGAGCCCCTCTGCTATACCTTTACTAATCTGTTGTTTATACAGCTTTACACTATTGTGCGCCCCCTGTTTCTTCTTTTTCTTTTTTATAATATATAGATAGATAGATGCTGTAGTTATACTGTAATGTAGAACCGATGAGAAAGCAAGGTCCATTATTATGATGTAGTTGGGGAGGTAGATACTGGATGTAATAGTTGTACCTTCTCATCTTAGCCTGTAGTTCGTGTTGTTATTAAAGGGGTTGTCTCACTACATCGATTCATCTTACCTCAGTCCTGTTTTCTCAGTTTCATTTGTGTATTCAGGGGCGTGTTTACTGGCTGCTACTGGCCTGCACAGACCAGTTACTGAGGACAGCAGGTCTGTAGCTATAGCGACCAGTGCTGGCAGCCTATCATGAGAAATTGAACAGGTGTGTAGTTATAGCGACCTGAGGAGCTGATGGAGCCCATACAAGAGGGGATATCTAGGAATAGGTAGACACTGGTAATGGACACGTATTGCAAAGTGACTTGTTTTTGCAAGATCTTTAACATAAAAAGCAGCAATCCTTGTAGTGAGACAACCTCTTTAAGTTGGATAAGATTCATAGAGAAGTTGTTACTCCTATCTTCTGAAGTCTTCCTCTTCTTTTTCATACTTGCTTGGGGACATCCTCTGCACTTCTGAAGCTGATTTCTAGGTCGTAGCTCTGCTATTCATTGTCTCAGCAATGTTTCACAGACTGAATAAATCACCTGTGGTCGCGGCATAGTGTATAAATCAGGAGACTATTCGTCATATTTTAGGGCCCCAGCACAGAAAATATTGAGGACCGTCTTCAAATCTCATTCACATTGCCGCTGCTGTCGTGTTTCCATCAAGTGTGCAGATCGTCCTCCACTCAGGCTTGTCCTTCTGAAGTAACGCTTATGTTTAGTTTTACTGACTCTTGGCACAATATGGGTGCGTCCACGCGGCAAAGACCAAATACCGGTCGAATCTCCCAACTGGTATTTGGTATTTTTTTGGCACGTAGGGGGACGGCTTTTGTCCGCGGTTTGCTGATTCAAAAAACTTAGAACATGTTCATTCTTCTGTCCCTTCACAGCCACATGTTCATGTTTCGCCCAAAAACCGGGCAGAAGAATGAACATGTTCTAAGTTTTTTGGACCGCCGGTGGTCTGAAAAACCACCGGGCGGAAAACCCATGCAGTGTTAACTGTATATATATATATATATATTATTATATATATATATATATATATATATATATATATATATATATATATATATATATATATATAATTTTATATTGTAAGTCCGCAGCTGAGAAAACCTGCAATAGTGTGTATATCCCAGCCAGGTTTTGGGCGTATGCCTGGAGAGAGCAAAACACATGCCACCAAGGTAAGGAGCTTTGGTGGAATGAAAGGCCATTGTTAAATCGGTGTCGACAGTACAGACTGTCGACATACATTTAAGTTGTATGTTAGTATGGCTTCCAGCTATTCCTGGGTCGGCCTTTCATTGGGAGTAAGCATAGAGCAGGGTGGGTGCTTACTCCCCATGGTTCCACTCCGGGATTTCCCGGCTGTATATAAGGTCAGCAGGTAGGCTGACTGGGTGTCGGCTTTATCTCCAGTCTACCATTCAGGCTGGAGACGTACACATTGGAGAAAGCCAGTGACTGTTACCACGTCCTACAAGGTGATAGTGAGGGAACTACACCTCTGTATAGTGAGCGCTCAGACGAGCGGGAGTTTTGTTTGTGTTTATTTGCTTCACTGTACATGTATTGCCATCCATTTTGTTTTTCCTGTACAACAAACCCACGGACCATGGACCGTTTGCACCTGATACCTGCCTTTGTCTCATGCCTAAAAGGACTTATGCTGTGATCCCAGAGCTGTGCAAGCTTACAATATATATATATATATACAGAATACTTTATAGGGGTTTTCTCACTAGGCTCTTTCACCGAGCAGTTTTACATTCACTCTGTTTCCTCATGCTATGGGTGGTTCTATAGCAGTGATTAGCATATCTAGTGTCTCTGTAAGTAGCTGAGTCCTTACACTGACAAGTACAGAGATGTTACCTCTTCAGTAAACACAAAGTACATGTGCTGTAATGCGTTATCACGTATAGATCTCATGCTGATCCAGGAGTGCTTGCTCCCGACTGTTGTATCGGTGAAATATTTGGCTAGATCTATCTCAGACCATGAAGCCAGGTCTGTTGATTCTTAAGTTGGACAACATACCCCCGTAGAAGCAAATGGCGCCTAAATCCGATTTGGCTGACAATCCTGCCGCCTGCCGTCCCCCTTCACACCCACATGTTCATGTTCCCCCCGAAAACCGGGCAGAAGAATGAACATGTTCTAAGTTTTTCGGACCGCCGGCAGTGTAAAAAACACGTCCGGTGGGATATCCGTGCAGTGTGGATTGCTGCACAGATTTTCTATTAAAGTCTATGGGGGAGCGTTACTTGTCGGTTTTCAGACAGTTTCTAAAACTGCAAACTGTCTGAAAAACCGACCAAAATACCAAACCGTGGGGACAAGCCCTAACAATTTCAGTGGGAGATCTGTGGAGCTAGGGCTGTCCACAGTTATATCTCACTTCCTAAACCTTCTCTCTCCAAATAATTGGTAAGCTATCCATTCACCCATTACAGCCTGTGGTCTCCATCTCCAAACTACTTTTTATGTGTTGCTTTTATGTTGTCCACATAAAAAGATATTAACATATTCAAAAGTTTTCACTAGAGCACATTGAATAGGTTAATGATTCATATTTTCCAAAGCTCAATTGTCAGCTTTGCTGTACAGACTGGGACAGATTGAGCAAAGTCATCTTATTATCAATAGCTGGTTCTGGAAAAAGGGTATTCCCGTATCATTAATTAGCTTAAAACGTTTAGGCACAGGTAAAGACTATTACCAATTACATTGCTTTTCTGATTTTGCTTCTCTTCAGAGTTAAGAGCAGATTTAATTTCCTGCTTTTGCACACAAGCTTTCCTAGTTACCGGCCACCTCTCTCTGCTCTTATGCTATGTTCACACGGCGCAATTGCAGGGCGTACAGTACGTCCCGCAATTACGCCGGGTGTTTGGGAGTCTCATTGATCGGCGCCTACTCCCGCTACGCGGGGGACTGGCAGCCCGCCGTCCCCATAGACATTTCACTTATCTCCCCGGGCGTACCATACGATCGTATTGTACGCCCGGGGAGAGGAGGCGTAATCCATAGTTCTCTATGAGAACTATGGATTACCGTAATTTCGGCGGGCATCTCGCTTGTATTATGACGCAAAATGCGCGCCGAAATTACCCCGTGTGAACATAGCCTTATAGACTTCATCCGTTGTCAGACTAGTGACCTCACTCCCTGCTGTGTTTCTTATCTGAAAGACAGGAGCTTGTTTACATTACTTTTTGACGAACTTTAACCCTCTAGTCTGTAGCCTTGTGCCCTACAGGTTACAGACCTCCTGTACTCCTGTCCCTCTAACAGGATCACTAGGAATAGCAGAACTGAAATGCCAATCACTGCTATAGAACCACCTACAGCCTCACCAGGAAGTGGGAGCCTGAAATTGGTTGTGGCTCTATAAAACAGCATGATGAGAAGACCCCTTTAATGACAGCTGTACTGTTAGAGACCTATATAAGGTAAGAGAGGAACACTATACACACAGATGTTGGATGCAGCTCCCCTTTCACTGCTATTTGTGGAGGGATATACTATTCACATGACATTTCTCTGTCAATTTACTCCCAGTCATGTCAGCAGCCATAAAGCGCACACATGTAAGGAGGGTTACCATTGCACCCTCATATAGTATTGTTTGCGTCCTCCATATTTGTATTTTCCCAACCTGATTCCAATGTGTTTGTCTTTTTGTGGTGCCCACCTGCTTCGCCCCGTTTATGAAGGCTGTGGTCTGGCATCACTAATAGGAGAGCTTATCAGGAAGATGGATGAAAAGCTGAGGCTTTTAGTGCACATTTTGATCAAAACTGTGAGAGTCAATTCACCAAAAGCAAGATGACCTCAGTTCAGATGGGGACCTACCCTAAACAATCACACCTATCCCAATGCCTTTTCCGGCCTCTATACTTTTCAAGGACCCTCAAAAATATTGGAGCCTATAAAGGCACTGAGAGACGTAAGACTGTTTAGAGTAGGTCCCCATCTGAACTGTGGATGGGCTCTCACAGTTTTGATCAAAATGTGCACTAATAGCCTCAGCTTTTCATATATACAATATGTAGCAAAATTACACTTTGAAATAGTTAATATATTCCGCATCTATCTGTCTCTCGGCGTCTGCTGCTGGTTCGTTTCTGTGTGTTTGCAGGTCCCATATTAGACATGACAATGATGGATTTATGAATGGAATGGCATGAGGATTATATTAGTATCTTTGGTATCACCGCATAGAAGAAGCATAAATATGCTCCATTTACAATACTCACATATTCCTTGATGTCCTTAGATTTCACAGCTTTGTAGGAATAATATGCAGGGTACAGAGTGCCAAATATTAGCCTGGAAGAGACAGACACAAATAATTATTATAGTGTTGTAGGAGTGTTCCAAAATGTGTTCATAATTCAGTCTTGATCCATATGTCAGACATGTCCATAGGGCCCCATGTACTCAGAATATACCAAAAGAGTGTCTTTTTAGCATACACTAGGGTACTATGTGTCTATGTATACATTTATATATTTTATTTTTTCATTATTTTTTTACTCTATGGAAAACCATACTCCTACACGGATGTATATAGTACAAAAAATAATATTACAAAGAGTGTATGTCATTATGTGCCTATAAGGTAGCATATGTTTGAGGGCTTCCATCAGACGTATATTTAATGGGTAACTCTTGACTAATGCCTAAAATGTAAGCAAAAAAACAAGTGTGAACACGGCCTTACTGACATGCAGCACTAGCCTTCCATCCCAAAAAAATACTAACCACAAAATTAAACTGCTGTCCGAAACGCGTAAGCGTGGCATCTGTTGCCTTACTCTTCTGTGGTGGATTAATTTATCAATAAAGTAGCGATTATTGGATCCCACTGGACAATCTTTCCTTTTTGGATTGAAAGCATTTTTACTATTGAACCGGTTTCAGCCTATGGTGTCCGGAGCGTGATCTAAGCCACAGCTGGTTACCTGAGGACTCAAGCTGCGGGGTGAGCTCCACTTCTTATATTGTTTCTTGGACTAACCAAAAAATTAGTTTAATGTATGTGTATATATATATATTACACACACACACATACACATACATATATATATATATATATATATATATATATATAATTTATAATTTATATATAATATATTATATATATATATATTTGCACACAGAATACTTTATATTTAAAGAGGTTTTCTTGCTAGACTGTTTCACTGAGCAGTTTTACACTCACTCCGTCTCCTCATGCTGTGGGTGGTACTATAGCAGTGATTAGCATGTCTAGTGTCTCTGTAAGTAGCTTACACTGACAAGTCCTTACACTGACAAGTACAGGAGATGTTCCCTCTTCAGTAAACACAAAGAGGGACATGTGAGAAAAGAGACGCTTCCACGCCAGTTTTAAGGCGCATTAAATGAGTGTATAATGCACCTGAATAAATAAATTTGTCAAAAATCTGGCATGTGGTATGCCTTGTATAGCATATTCAAAAGTGTCATGTCTGGCATAAAATGCGCCTAGTTTTGGTGTACGACAGTTGTTTTATATAGAGAATATGGCGTCACCAGGTTTTTGGTGCAAAATACACCAAAAAAATGGTGCAGCCCTAATGGGACATGTCGCCCAAAGTGCATGTGTTGTGAGGACTGAAACCACTGGCTTATCTGTAATCTTCTTAAAGATAATTAGTTTGGGCCATGAGGTGACGTCTCTCCCTGCTCTCTCATCTAATCTGATAAGAGAGTTATGGTCAGGGAACCAGGTAAGCATAGAAACCTGTGTGCACCCAGAGCACATAAAATGTCTCTTATATCAAGACTAAAGTAAAATTTATGTAACCAATGTATTTAGAAAAAGTCTTCATTTAACTGTCCCTTCATGTTGAAAGCTAATCTTAGCAGTGAGAAAACCTCTTTAAAAATGATTTAATATGATTTTCAGACAACTAAATAAAACGTGATTTTATAGAAAAGCACGTAAACTCCAACCATCAAGATTCAAAATGTATGCAAAATATGAAATAGAACTTGTACATAGGAAGCAGTATTAGGCCCCGTTCACACGGCGGATTTGGCCGCGGGTATCGCCGCGGCTCTCGCCGCGGTTCCCGCGGCCAAAACCTCATCGATCCTCGCCGCAAACTCGCGTCTCCCAACGCGGGTTTGCATCACTGGCGCTGGCCGTGGTCTCTGCGCTGGTGGGGCGTGGTTAGGGGCGCGGCTTGCGCCGATGGTTTGCCCCCATGCAAATTAGTAGCAGAGGGCAAACCGCAGCGCGAGCCGCGTCCCAGCCGCGCACCACTCGCGGCGACGCCCGTGACAGCACCGCCGCACAGAGCACTCCCTGTCAAGGATTGACAGGAGAGTTCTCCACACGCGCGGGTTTGGCCACAGCCCCGAAGCCGCGCCCAAACCCAATGCGTGTGAATATTAACGCGGTTTCCCATAGGAAACCATGTTAATAAACTAGCCGCAATTTGGCCGCGGTTATGGCCGCGGAAACCGCGTCGGAACCCGCGGCCAAAACCGTCGTGTAAACAGGGCCTTATAGTAGTTATATTCTTGTACATAGGGGTAGTATTATAGAAGTTATATTCTTGTACATAGGGGCAGTATTATAGTAGTTATATTCTTGTACATAGGGGGCAGTATTATAGTAGTTATATTCTTCTACATAGGGGGCAGTATTATAGTAGTTATATTCTTGTACATTGGGCAGTATTATAGTTTTATTCTTGTACATAGGGGACAGTATTATAGTAGTTATATTCTTGTACATAGGAGGCAGTATTATAGCAGTTATATTCTTGTACATAGGGGGCAGTATTATAGTAGTTATATTCTTCTACATAGGAGCAGTACTAAAGTAGTTATATTCATGAACATAGAAGCAGTATTATAGTACTTATATTCTTGTACATAGAAGGCAGTATTATAGTGGTTATAATCTTGTACATAAGAGGCAGTACTATAGTAGTTATATTCTTGAACATGTGAGGCAGTATTATAGTAGTTATATTCTTGTACATAGGAGGCAATATTATACTAACTATATTTTTCTACATAGGGGGCAGTATTATAGTATTTCTATTATTACCCATAATGAGTATCATTATAAATACTTTCACTATTCAACAATGCCTGAAATACTATTCAAACATATAAAGTTCCCAATGGTATGACATGTGTCATCCATTCTGATTATATGGTAAGGATGTGATTGCTCTAGTTTTCCATTTCCAGCATTTCCTCTCACCAATGTACAGTGTCTGCCAAGGAAGAAAGCATTGTAAATCACTCATAGAACAAAGAGACTCCCTGAGCCAATGTGATAAATAAATGCAGACAGATATAACAAAGGGATAACTGAATAAGCAGATCCTCTCTGCTATATTTATCCGCCACCTCCAGATTCCTGGTACTTAATGTATATTACATGTACGGTGCTCTTGTGTGATGAATATTTTATCAGAGAAGGGAACAGCACAGTCACACTATTAATAAATGTAAATGAGGATAGAAACAGGTCTCAACCTTACTGTACTGAGCGCTCCGTCTGTGTCAGGGCAGATTGTTACCCACTGGGAGTAAAAATTCAGGTTCATATTGACAGACAGCAAGCAGAGTTACTAAAAACCTTTAAGAATAGATACAGGCAGTCTCTTGGAAAATTTTATAATTTTTCTTTATACAAGTGAAAATAGTTGTTTAATCCAAGAAGGACAAATCCCTTTAAAGGGGTTTTCTCGTTTCACCATTTGGCAGCCGTTATGCTGGTTGCTAAGCAAACCTTGTGAAATGAAGGGGCGTGTTTCTCCTCCCAGCAGGGAGTATCTTCTCTCTCTGTAGACACACCCTACACTGTGCACGTGAAGATTCATTCTGTGTGAGCGGGGGAAAGGGAGAGGTTCTAAGCTGTCTTTGGAAGTGAAAAGCTAAGTGTAACTCCATAGTGTATATCTACATTTCTCGCTCTCTCTACATACTTTGTAATTAGAATGGGCATTTGACATTCAGGACTCTCGGAAAGATGGGTGATTTTTTTTTCTCTGTCTCTCACACACAATGATATATCCTGCAGATTATTACACCTCTGACCTCAGATCTGCAGAACAGAACTAAATGCTTTATCTGTTTGTGTTTATATGGGACTACACATGATCTCTCTCTCTGTTGCAGGACCTCTGATTGCTGTCAGTGAAAATCTCCCCCTCCCTCCACACTCTACATTGCACCACCTCTGATTGCTCTCAGTGAAAATCTCCCCCTCCCCCCACACTACGTCGCACCACCTCTGATTGCTGTCACTGAAAATCTCCCCCTCCCCCCACACAGTATGTCGCACCCCCTCTGATCTCTCTCACTCTCTCTCGTCCACGACCTGTTCCCTGCATCTCCGCCAGACGCACATTCCCGATCCCGACCAGGACGGAAGCTGGGCTTATGGTAATCAAGGACGTACATGCTTACATTTTTGGTCCCCTCATTTTAAACTATAATCTTTGTAGCGAGAAAACCCCTTTAAAGTGACTAGGATTCAGGAGAGGGGTCATTGATCCAGGGATTTTTCTGATTGCCAGATTGGAGTCAGGAAGGAATTTTTCCCTAAAATGAGGACAATTGGCTTCTACCTCATTGGGGTTTTTTTGCCTTCCTCTGGATCAACACCTTAGCACAACAGGCTGAACTAGATGGACGACTTGTCTTTTTTAGCCTTACAAACTATGAAACTATGAAACTATGAAAGGTGTAGTGTCACAATATATTACTGGTGGCCTATCAATAAAATAAACAACTCCCTTATGTCCTACAACAGTACAAACAATAGGAGGTATTTCTGTCCCTGCAGACTGGTAGGACATATGGATCTTTTAATCAAGACAGAAATATCCATCAGTTAACTAGATTAACTAGTTTCTGCCCCTTTAGATAGCTGGAAGAGCAGCATGCTGTGTGGCTTTTTTTCTGTCCTGTCTGGATAAGGTCAGGCACTCTTGCCTGCACCATCCAGGAAGCTTGATCACTATTAAAAATTCTGTATCATTTTTTTTTTTAGATGCTCCTTTATTGATCCAATGTTTACAGCTCGTCTCTAGGGGAACAGACCAGTGATGAAAGCTCCTCAGTCCTGGTCGCACATGCTCAGACATCACCTCTCCTCTCAGGCAGCTACTGAGTGTTCAAACCCCTGGTGCTGTCATTCTGCTCCTGTCCTCTGTTCTGCTTAGTAATTAGTCAAACAGTGCAAATAAATAAAAAACGAAACCTCAATCAGGTCTGTGCATGGATAAAGAGAAAAAAAGTCCACAGTTTTGGTTTCTGCAAGAATTTGAACCTAGGACCCTCGTGCTGTGAGGTAAAAACTTTACCTCTGAGCTACATTGTAGCTACTCACAGCTTTTTACATAAACATAACTTTCTTTCACTACAGAGAGGAAAGGCCTGATGTCATCATGACGGGTCACATGATATGCAATTCAAACAAATCGCACACAGAGCTGAAGAGCTGGATGCAGGAGGTATGAAATGAGATCAAGGCAAAACCCCTTTAAAGGGGTTGTCTCATCTCAAAGTTCCATAGCATGCATGAATGAAATAATGCTGCTTTGCTCTGTCACATCCTGGTCAAGCTGTCTGTAATGAGCTCTGTGTATTCAGACTTCTGCTAATTAGATAAATCTCATGCTGTCAGGACCAGGGAAGCTTCTGAGTTAAAGTAAACAGCAGTAACTACTGGCTTTTGTCTGAAAGATCAGATAACAAACAAGCTCTCATTGTCCGGAGTTCTGTGCTGCCAAGACCTGTGTGATGACGTCACTCCCTGCTATCAGATACAACAAACAGCAGGGGAGAAGGAGAACACAGGTAGGTCACTTGGGGAACCAGAGAGAGCTCAGAAGGTGATAAAATCACTTGTAGCCCCTTAACGGAAAAAAAAATGAACAACGCAATATATTTGGAAAATGTCTTCCTTTAGTGTTCTCTACATGTTGAAAGCTAATCTTTGTAGTGAGACAACCCCTTTAAGCATCAAAATAAGCTGAGTAAACCCAGCCTAAAGTTATAAGGACAACATGACAGCTGTCCATCAAATTAACACTTAACCACAGCCTCTTCTCAAGAAGCAGGAATGATCCTAGCATGGGTGAAAAAAGACCTTACTCATTTGTCAGCGTTCATGGGTGCCTAAAGATGGCAGCCAACCATATGAGCCATGGCCACGTTATGCCCGGGGTATGGTCTCTCGATTCTGAAATATTCCATATACCATAAGTGTGGCGTGCCAGAAAGGGAGCCCATGGCAATGAGGTTCAATGCCAAGTTGAAAAAATTCTGCTCCTTGTACAGGGATGACTTGGATGCCTTGTCCTTTATGGAAAGCTTTCCCCAACACATTGTGGCACATACCTCTGCTAGGACCTGCAGAGAATTAACCTGACAGCCTGAAGGCTTCCCAGCACCTACTGAGGGGGCTTTCACCTCTGGTCCTAAAGACAGTGGCACAGTCTGGAGTTACTCTATGGAGGAGGCATGTGCAAGAGTCAATAAGAATATTTGTATTTTGGTGTCTGGGGAAGAACATGGACTGGTCCAGTCCCTCACTTTCGAATATCATTGACTTTCTGCACAATGGCTTGGATAACAGCCTAAATCCATCCACTTTGAAGGTACAAGTTGCAGCTCTGGAGTGGTGTCTGTCAGGGGATACTTTTGTAAAAAGGTATGTAAAAGGCTCGGAGACAGTGAGATCCACTGTCAGTCATTTTGCTAACCCTTTGGGACGCTAATATATTAATGGTACATTATAGAGTCAGACTTTGGGCCCAATGGAGGAATCTCTGGTGGTCCAATCCAACCCTGCTTATAAAGAAGTAAGGAGGTACAGACCAAGAATGTTGTTCTGCTTCTGCTGTCAGACAGTGAGTATGTATCACCCCGCCACCTCCATATCTCCATGTCCTGTAAGACCTTGTATCTTCTCTACAGAAACCAGAAGCATCAACATCACCCTGACAGGAGTTGATGTCCCATTGCATCTACACAAGCTGCAATACCACACCCCAAAATGAAAAACACACACATGGCTGATATCAGATGATCCCCTTCAAACCATCCTCAACTCTGCTGCCCGTCTTATCCATCTCTCTCCTCGCTACTCCTCTACTGATCCCTTAAAGGGGTTTTATCATTTCATTAAATGGTCTTCAGAATAAGGGGACCGTGAAAACAAGCAACTTTGGGAAATTTGGGATGTCATTTGCAATCTGCCTTGTATTCACAAGTATTCCTTATCTTGTGTTTTGTTTACACTGATACCCCATCCTGGCCCGAATCCTCGGGATCCCTCCTCCTTGTATTTCACTAGCTGAGAGCTAAATTTACATTCTGTACAGCCTCCCCCCCCCCCCCTTCCCGGTCGTATTCACAGAGCTTGCATTCCTGTGTCTCTCACTCAGAATAAGGGACCGTCACATTTTCACTTTATACAGGCAGAAAAAAACCAAAAATTACACTAAAGGGGCTTACACAATCAGGAAATAGCACAATTTTTTGTCGATACCTGCCTGACTCAGAGTTAGGGGCCATAGCATTTTCTCTCTCCACACCCAGCGGACACAGACTGCAACAGATTCTACAATGAGAACACATAACAGTTTTGTCCCGGTGCCTAACTCTCCTGCATAGAAGCGAGATCTGTGCCTGTTCATAGAGCATCTCCAGCTGTGAGAGGAGAAGAGTTCAGTTGCTCAGTCTAGATTGAATGCAGCCTGTGGTATGTAAACAGCTCCTACAAAATAAGACTGCATAGGGAAAGACACAGTGATATGTGGACAGGGAGGGTTGGGGGGGAGTCTCGGGAGCCAGCATGCACAGTGAAGGGGGGGATGATGTCACCCAGCTGGGAGGGGAAGAAACGCCCCTGCATTTCCAGAGTTGAGAAGCTGAGAGCAGTGTGAATCAGCTGAACTAAGGAAGCGATACATCCCCTTTAACTCCCAAACCCATTGCCCAGAAATTTCAGTTCAAGTTACTAACCGTGACCTACAAGGCTCTCCATAACCAATCCTCTCCCCCCCCCCCCCGATACATCTCTGAGTTAATCTCTAGATACCTCCTCCTCACAGGACCTTTTTCTCTGCTCTCCTCTTATCAGCTCTTCACATAACCGTCTCCAAGACTTCTCCCGTGCTTCCCCCACACTCTGGAACTCACTGCCCAAACACCCCAGACTCTCTCCCACTCTCACTAGCCTCAAAAGCAACCTGAAAACCCATCTCTTCAGGATAGCCTATAACCTAGAACAACCCCGGTGCCACTGTGCTACCTCACAAACATGTCTACCCCTCACCTTCTGTCTCTTTCCTCCTTCCTTGTAGATTGCAAGCCTTTGCAGGCAGGTTCCTCTCTTCCTCTGTACCAGTTCTTAGTCATTTAGTGTTATTGTACTTTGTTTGACCTATGTTACGTATGCAACCCCTCTAAAATGTACAATGCCCTGGAAATAATGGCGCTCTAAAATAAATAATAATAGTAATGATCCCCACTAGCCCCAGAGGTTCATACGGGTCAACCCAAGCCATCCACTTGCAGATGAGTCGTAGAAAACCATGACTCGTACTACGATCCCATATATCTGACTTCCTCTCATATTACCATGAAGACTGTATACAGTTCTACACAAGCTTCCAATAGGGACTTGCATCTGCTACTTTTTGGGGCCACAGTTCATTAGTTAAAAAATGGACCCACTGTCACCAGGTAGAAAGCCTGGTCCACCAATGGTACAATGTAGGTCTCAAAGATTATATAACTTCAAGTATACAAAGTCTACCCACATGCCCCTGGTACAAAGCGAATTCAGGACCAGCACGGTGACATAGCGGAGATCCATTAATTGTCACTTGTCACCCACAGATGAGTGGTTTTCCTCACCGTGAATGATGAATGTATGAGCTCGACAGCCCCCGCAGTTCACACAAGGCAGCGTCCTGGCACAACAAAGCCTCTCGCTTGGAAACATGGCTTTTATATCCATATCCCAGCACAAAGATACGCGACGTGTAACCGCTGCCGCACAATGAATCACAACATGCTGACTGAGATACATGACAGTCTACAAGACTGGGATTAGTCATATACCGGATGACAGCATGCTGACCTGATTCATGAGCACCGCTCTGAACCCACCATGACTCTGCTAGATTATAATGGACGTCAAGCCGTGGTCAATGCAAGTCTTTGCAAGTCACTACTGAGGGGTGATGTCCCTTAAAGGGGTTGTCTCACTACAGGGATCGCTGCTTTTTATATTAAAGATCTTGCAAAAACAAGTCACTTTGTAATATGTGTCCATTAACAGTGTCCTATCTATTCCTAGATATCCCCTCTTGTATGGGCTGCATCAGCTCCTCAGGTCACTATAGCTACAGACCTGTTCAATCTCTCCTGATAGGCTGCCAGTGCTGGTTGCTATAGCTACAGACCTGTTCAATATCTCCTAATAGGCTGCCAGTGATGGTCGCTATAGCTACACACCAGTTCAATCCCTCATGATAGGCTGCCAGCACTGGTTGCTATAGCTACAGACCTGGCTTCTACTGCAGCCTAGTAGAAACCAGTAAACACACCCCTGAAATCAGAATGAAACTGAGAAAACAGGACTGAGGTGAGATGAATCAATGTAGAGAGACAACCCCTTTAACGAAAGCGTCTCCGTCCAAAAACAGAGTAACGTAGTGACAAGTTTTTAGGCTACGGATAGGCCACAGTATTGAGTATTCAGATGTACAGTATACGGCCAACAGAGGGTAAGTTCATAGCCCAACAAAGCCTCTCTGCAGTACAGTACGGTACTCCACATACTGTGTTGCCGTCTATCAGTGTTACATGTTCTGTATCGCACTTTGGCTGTGCCAGTATGAGCCTCTACTTTGGACACCAGTTTATGGCAGCTCCATTTTATTGTAACTGTACACTGAGTATATTACACAGGTCTCCCTGTGCTCCTCAAAGAATAGGACTTCCAGCATCTCATCCTGAAATGTATTTGTCAGGACTGTCTTCATCTGTAATAGTGATCTACTTAATGTTCGACAATATTAAAATTTTGCATCATGTTGAATTAAAGGGGTTTTCTCACCATGCAGTTTCACAGAGCCACAGTCAGCTTCAGGCTCACGCTTCCTGGTCAGGCTTTGGGCGGGTCTATATCAGTGATTGACACATCAGTTCTGCTATTCCTAGCTTTTCCAGTTACACTGACATGAGTGCTGGAGATTTATAAAGTGTATTAGTAGCCTTCAGAGCTCTAAAGATTGTTTACTTAGCTAAATTAGAAGCTTTCAAAGTCCATAGCTAGAATTAAAGGGGTTGTCTCGCTACAAAGAATAGCTTTCAAATTGTAGGGAACACAAAATAAAGACATTTTCCAAATATATTGCTTTGTTCCTCTGTTTTCCCTAAGGAGATACAAGTGAATTTATGACCACCCTGGCTATTTCAGTTCCCTCAGTAACTGACCTGTAAAAAAATTCTCCCCCTGCTGTTTGTTCAATGAGATAACAGTGAGTGAGGTCATCACACAGGCCACAGCAGTGTCCCTGCTGCTGAGCAGTAAAAAGCCTGATTTATGTAAAATAAACAGAACTGTAATTAGGGCTTTTGTTTTGGGGATCAGATAAAGCCTTCTGAGAGCAGTTTGAAAAGCTTCTTAGCTTGAGAAGCTAATTCTGATCTAATTAGCAACTGAAAGCACAGCACAGAGCTGTACAAGCACAAGCTGTATGTAAATTAGTCAGTCTGAACCAGGAAGTGACAGAGTATTTCATTCATGCATTCTGTGAAACTCTGTAGGGAAACAACTCCTTTAAGAATGTGCAGTAAGTAACTCTGAGTGACAGCAGCTTAGAGCAATGAGAGATAAGAGAGAGCAGGGAGAGGTGGTCGGTAACCAAAGAAACTTGTCTGCTCTAAGAGGAGATAAAATCTTTTTTATCTCCTGAGCAAAGCAATGTTTTTAGAAAACGTCTTCAGTTACCTGTCACTACATCTTAAAAGCTAATCATTATAGTGAGAAAACCCCTGTTGTGAGTTCAAAATAAAATACTAGTTTTCCATAGAGTTATGGTCTCAAGTTCAAAATAGTTTGAGCTCGCAATGGTTGTATTATATAAATATGGATATGGGATATGTCAGGATTAGAGTTTATTATGGGTGCTCTACTTTCTCTCTATACTTGTACACAGGCTAAGTGATTCTCCCCCTGCAAACCGTGTTGTCTTTGCTTTGCTTTCTATCGACAGCCTGGGTGAGTCGCCCTCCTTGGTGCTTTCTTCTTTCCCCCATTCTTCAGTGACCTGTTCCCCCTCCCTGCTGCTATCTCTAACACTGACTGAGAGAATTGATGGGTACACCAGAGCGCTATCAATAACGGAAACAATCCTTAGATCTACAAGATACTCAGCCAAAGCTCCCAGCGATCTGCTCCCTTTCATTTAAGGGTTCTTGCCCCCACAAGGCTGGTGCTCAGTTATAAGTGAATGGAGCTTGAGCCTTTCCTTTGTGTCAAGACAAGAACCTAGAGGTCAAGAAGAGTGGATGCCAGGGAGCTCTGGAGTGGCAGCGGCGGGGGGCCGCGGGGAAGTTTCGTTTTTTTTTTTGGACCACCCTTGCCCCAATGCATTATAAATTTTTATTAATAGCAAAGTTGTGATGATCAGGCCAAACGTTTGTATAGATGTCAATCACATAACCATTGGCGATGATACATTGCTGTCCAAGTCTGCACTATGTCGCACCATACTGTAATACAATAGACGATTAGACCCCAGGCCCAACTACTTTGCATGGCAGCAGCGACTCCAAATATGGCAATCAGAATAGATCCCCAGATCAATGACTTGTCTCCAGAATTTATTAACATTAACCTGTAATATTATATTTTTTAAGAAAGACATCTAAGCCTTTCTTGAACTTGTTAAAAGCCCTCCAAACCAAACCTCTTGTGGCAGGACTTCCCATAGTGTCACCGCTCTAACGTAAAGAATTCCATCGTGTAGGGGCAAACCTTTTTCCTTAGTGTAGAGGCGCCCCCTTGTCGTTGTTCAACCGGCTGGAAAAGTCAGGCAACAGACTGTGCACTTCCATTCCAATTTTTGACTGGCAATTAAATCGCCCCTAAGCCATCTTTTTTCCAAGTGGTAACCCAAGTTTGATGCCTTCTTGGTTACTTCCCCCCTTGCACCTCTCTACTCACGTGTCCTTCTTATATACTGGCACCCAAAACTGGTCACAATATTCCATATGAGGCCTCACTAATGATTTGTATAGAGGCAATTTGTATAGACATGTGAATGCGATGGCAAGAAGTGTTGAACCATGGGGGACCATGTGGAAGAAACCATAACACTTGAAACAGAATGTTATACAGAATGAGTCAAACGAATAAGAGAGACCCACACAAAATCATTGCGGCCAGTATACAAGACTGCATAACTGCTAACAGATGTCAGCTAAAAATTCTATTTTTTTCCTGTAATTTTACAACTTTCCTGAAAAAATGCAATAAATCTCCTATTTTTTTAACAGGACTTATGGGGGATCCTCCTATATGGGGGTTGAAAAAAAAAACTACAGATATAATCAATTGTAAGGTTCAGTAACGGGGTGAACTGGATTATTATTATATTTTATTTTTTTTAATATTATTTTATTATATTAAAATTACTGAGAAAATAGTTTTTTTTACACAATCACAAAAAGAACCTATAAGGCCTTGCAGATTTTTCTGGGTGGGACTAAACCCATGCTGCAGGTAAAAGTGAAATAAGTTCACTGTGCTGCCAGATAATAGATATTTTTGCCATCCCTAACCCTCATGCACCCTAAAGACAAGAAGACCGTAATCCCCACAGGCAACCACCGCAGCACGTTCTGACGGCACCCCAGAGTATCACCTAAATAACCTGAAATCTGAAACAGAAAAATTTCCTATCTTTCTTCTCTATCTATCTTCTATCTATTTTTCTATCTACAAACATCTATCTTCTATTTGGGGTTTATAGATACGGTAGACCCTTTTAACAATAAAAAGGGGGTTGCCACAAAAAACAACCTAGTCAAGTCAAGTGTACAGTTTAAAAAAAATTGAAAAATTCCCAAAAAGGGGGAAATTAATTTTATATAAATTTAAAAAAATAAAACTAAAAAATTAAAAAGGTAAGGACCCCTGGAGGAAAAAAAAAATATTTTTTCAACCCAGGCATTTTGGGCTCACGTTTTATTCAGTAGAAAGTCCCCAGCCCTTTCGGGGGGTTTTTTTTCATAAAAAAACTTGGGGGTGCGCTCCCCTTTGTTTTTGCCTTTTAGGGGGTTTTTTTTTAAAGTAGAAGTACTATTTAGGGGGTGGCCCTCTGGCTTACCCATTTGGGCTGGAAAGTTTACACTGGGGGGCCAGTGTCTGCTCACCCCCCCTTTGAAAAAAAGGGTTTTTGGGGAACTATCTGTATAGTAAGTTCGAAAGGGCAGGAGTTTTATTTGTTTCCCCTTTTTGCTTCCTGTTTTTTGTTTATACTTTGTTTTGGGGAAAAAAACATAGGGAAAGGGAAACCCCTTGACCCCTACAAATCCTTGTCCTGTGCCTACTTGCTGTGATTTCCCGGAGCAAATATACGCTCCTCTCCTCTATCATAAACCCTATAATCACAAGCTTTACTTCTCCTCTATCAATAACCTTAATCCCCAGGCTCACTTTCTCCCTTTTCATATAACCCTTTAAAAATTTACAGACCCCATCCTCTCCCTATATATACCCCATATATACAAGCCCTACTCTTTTATTATAACCTATATTCACGAGCCAGCTTCTCCCTTTTTATCCCAAAAAACCCTATATATCACAGATCTCCTCTCCTCTATCTTTAAACCCAAAATACACAGAGCCAGTTCTCCCTCTATCAATAACCCTAATTCACAGAGCTCAGCTCCCCTTTCCCCTACTATAACCTATATAACAAGCTCAGCTCCCCCCTCTTATATAACCTATATATCACAGACGCTTCCCCCCCTCTTTCAATAAAATATAATCACAGGCTCAGCTTTTCTCCCCTATCAAAAACCAAAATACACAGAGCCACTCTCTCCTCTACATATAACCCTTTTATACACAGAGCCCCCAGCTTTTCTCCTCTACAAAATAACCCTATATAGACAGAGCTCAGCTTTTCCCCTTCATAAACCCTAAAAAAAAGCTCGCCTCTCCTTTTTATATAACCCAAAATTCACAGAGCTCAGCTTTTCTCCTCTTCAATAACCCTATAATCAGAGCTCAGCTTCCTCCCTATCATAAACCCATTTAAATCACAGAGTCAGCCCTCTCCTCACAATAACCCTAAACAGAGTCAGCTTCTCTCCCACAATAACCCTATAATCACAGAGCTAGCTCCTCCCTCTACATAAACCCTATATATCACAGAGCACTTCTCCCCTTCAATAACCCTAAATCACAGAGCTCACTTCCTCCTTATCATATAACCCATAATACAGAGCTAGCCTTTTCCCCCTTTTCATATAAAACCCCCCAAAATCACAGAGCTCGGGCCCCCCCACAAATAAAACCGGTCCCCCCCATAAACCCCGGGTGTTTTTCCAAAAACCCTACCCTTCCCTTTTAAAAAAAGGAAAAAAGCAAAAAAAAGAAAAAAACATGAAGCGTTTTAGAGGTTCAGCCTTAGGAAAAAGTTGAGGGTTTTTTTCCCAAAAAAAAAAATCCTTCATGAACATGTAAGTTTTTCTTATTACCCCATTAAAAACGGCTGGGGGTTCCCCTTTTTTACAAATATTTTTCATATTTTAACCCAAACCCGGGGTGGGGGCCTCACAAAAAATTTTAAAAAAAGGCTTGTCCCCCTTCTTTTTTAAATCCCCGGTTTTTTTTTCCTCAAATCTCAAAAAAACGGTTTTCCCCTTTCCTTTCAAAAAAAAACTATATTAAGGCTTTTTAAAAACTAACCCCAAAACAATATCCCAAAGTCAGGACAATAAAATAATAAGATCACTCTCTTCCCATAATCCCATTTACAGAAGCTAAGGTTCCAAAAAAATGTCCATTCCCTTTATGGGACCCTTAATTAATTAAAACCAGAAAAGGGTTTTTAAATAGTTTTTTAAATACAAATATTTTTAAAAAAATTTTTGGAAAATTTTTTATTAATTTTTAAGGCGTCTATATTTTAAAAAAATCCTGCGTTTTCTTCCCTTTTTCCCAGGATCTTTCCATCATCCCTTTAAAACACAGACAGCCTTCAAAGCTGTTAAACTATTTAAAAAAGGGGAATCTTTTTATCTACCAAAATTTCCGTAATCCTTCTTAAATATAACCTAGAATATTTTTCCAGGACTAAATTCCCCATAATAGAAAACGTCCCGCCCTATTAAATAACTTATTTGCTTCCTTTTTTTCAATTTTAACCTTTTTCCAGAGTCACTTCTCACAAATCCCATTTATCACAGAAGGTTCCTAGGGTTTAAAACCCAAAAAAAATATAAAAAAGATCCCCATTCCTAATACGTGTTGCTCACAGCTCTCCTCTTCTCCTGACACTTCCAGTCCTGTAGAGATCACTTCTCAGCAGTCGCCTCAGTATCATCACAGACAGGATTACAATGGAGTGTGTAGGTAACATAAGATCCTCCATTCCTAATAGGTGATGGTCACAGCTCTCCTCTTCTCCTGACACTTCCTGTTCTGTAGAGATCACTTCTCAGCAGTCGCCTCAGTATCATCACAGACAGGATTACAATGGAGTGTGTAGATAACATAAGATCCTCCATTCCTAGTAGGTGATGGTCACAGTTCTTCTATTCTATAGACACTTCCAGTCCTGTAGAGATCACTTCTCAGTGGTCATCTCATTATCATCATATACAGGATTACAATGGAGTGTGTAGATAACATAAGATCCTCCATTCCTAGTTGGTGATTGTCACAGCTCTCCTCTTCTCCTGTCAGTTCTTATTCTGTAGAGATCACTGCTCAGCATTTGCCTAATTAACAGTGCAGGCAGAATTACACTTCCAGTCCTGAAGAGATCACTTCTCTGCTGTCACTTCATTATCATCACAAGCAGGATGACAATCTAAAGTGACACCAATGTGTAGATAACACATGCTCCTCCAAGTTCAATAGGTAATTGCTAGAGCTCACATCTTCCCCTGGGACTTCCAATCCTGTAGAGAAACTTCTCAGCAGTCTCCTCCTTATCAGCACAGGCAGGATTACACTGAAAGGTGACACCAATGTGTATTGATAACACAGGATTCACCAGTCACAATAGCAGATAGTCACAGTTCTCCTCTTCTCCTGAAACTTCCTGTTCTGAAGAGATTACTTCTCAGCAGTCTCCTCATTATCAGCACAGGCAGGATTACACCAAAAAGTGAAACTAATGTATAGATAACATAGAATCCACCATTCATAATACCAGATAGTTACAGCTCACCCTCTACTTCTTCTTATACATTTACTTCTACCCAGGTCTCTGAACATGTCCCCAACTCTGTCCCATAGAAGCCATTGAGTCAGCCCCTGTTTACAGACTCCTATGTCCATGTAGCTATAGTAACCCTTTAACACAAACAAAAAAAAATTATTTTACTCTTAATTTTTTGCCTCCTGCCTTCCAAAAGCCATAACTTTTTTATTTTTCCACCTACATGAACAATGGCTTTTTTTTTGCGAAAGATTTACTTTTCCTGGTTATTTATATTCTAAAAATAACGGGGGAACCTTCT